>JAOSLQ010034021.1:0-25500 GCA_025629905.1 Lorius lory | reverse complement strand
ACCCACAGATGGATTTCATCAGGTCCCATGGACTTGTGTACGTTCAGGTTCTTAAGATGGTCTTGAACCATATCCTCTCGTACAGTGGGCCTGAGGTCTTCGTTCTCAAATAGAATGAGAACATGTTAAGTCTTCTAATAACACAAAGGTAGAAGTACTGATTAAGCCTTCAGAAACCATATAGATGAAACCCTTAATGATATGGTTTGGTGATGGTCTTGGCAGTCCTGGAGTAATGGTTGGACTTAGGGATCTTAAAGGTATTTTCTAACCTAGCTGATTCTATGATTATATGCTTAGAAGTTTTTAGTGTCCAAAATGATTTTGACACACTGCAAAAATGTTCAGTTGAATTTCAGAAAGGAAAAATATCAAGTGTGACCCTTGGGCAGGAATAACTGGCTTCAGGAACACTAATTGCCAACAATCTGACAGCAGGTTTTCAGGGAAAGAACTGATTGTTATGAGAGTTTGAGGCAGTGAGCCATACTGTTGTGGAATAGGCAGAGCCTCTGTAATGAGCACAGGTGCTCCCCCAGCTTGCCTCTGCATTGCTGAGGCCTCACATGGAGTATCATGTGTCCCTCAGGGGCTGCATTTCAGAAAGATATGGACGAAACGAAGAAGACCCAGAGGACACTCAAGAGAATAATTAGAAGCCAAGAAAACATGATGTCTTAGGGAAAAAAAAATTATTGTCTTGGGGTTGTTTCATGTACATCAAAGATTTGGGGAAGGGGATGACAGGAATCTTCAAGGGTAAAAACCATCGTTGTAAAGAGGAAGGGAACAATTAGTTGTCCATTTCCATAGCAGAGAGATGCAGAAATTATGGGTTTAAGTTACAGTGAGGAATATTAATCTTAGGTACTGAAAAGGTTTTGATGGACAGTGAAGACAATGAAGCACTGGAATGGCTTGTCTGGTGTGGCTGAGATGTCCCTGCCACTGGGAGACTTAACGAATGGGGTTAAACAAGCAAATTCCTGCAATGATTTATGTTCAGTCAATCCAGCTTTGGAGGAAGAGAACGAATTTAGGTTATTTCTTCAAGCCTCTTCCATAAGTAGCTGTATCAGATTGTGTTATATACTAGCTTTTTTCTAAATACAACACAGAGCACATTTCTGTAGCTTTAGCACTAAGGAAAATTTTATGCTTTTCTGAGAAAATACAAATTTGTTGACATTTTAAACTACTTTCAGGAAGCAGTAGCCTTGAGTTATTTCTTTTTGTTTGGTTGGTTGGTTTTTTATTTTATTTTATTTTTTTTCTTCCAATATAGTCTCTTTCAGTTATTTCAGAAATTCTGGATTCTGATTATTAGGTTTGAATATTCAATTTGTAAGTTTAGAAATTATGTAATTTTTTTTTCCTTTTTCCTCTGCCTCCACAGTCCTAGGAAATATTTTTAGATTTTTTTACTTCATAAAGCAAAGAACATTTCACATAATTGAAATTTTACATAAACCATATTCTGTTCATATGCACTGCTTGTGAAGAAACAGCAACGACTAAAAAAATTTTGCTTTTAATAAGTGGAAACAGAATTATCAGTAGAGAAAAATCTTCTCTTGCATTATGATGTTGAGTTTTTTATCGTCACCAGCTCCTTTGTTAAATTACAATATTTAGCAATGGTTTCACACAAAATAGTAGAAAAACGACACCTTTCATATACCCTACCTCTCCTGACATAAAGATTCATTTTCATGTTAGATTTAGAATTAGAATCCGTGTTGGGTCCTTGCCTAATCTAAACAGAAAACTTAAGTGAAAAGAGTCATGTATAAATGGCATTCAGCGCAGCTTGTACAGTAACTTCAATAAGTTATAGCTGATGCAGTGTCAAATGCAGGTAGTATATTGGTTCTGTGACAAACATTGATTATGCCTGGAGAAAAGAAGGTTATAATGATAATCAAATATTATTCAAGCGTTTATTTAAGAATACATATATCTCATGTGTAAAGTGAGTTTGATGTGAATAAAATTTAAATTTTCAAGAATTTCCTCAGAATTCATGATTCAAATTCCAAGTCCGTATGGATATGAAATATTAAAGATAAAAAATCTAGACTTTAGCAGAAGTTTGAAAGCTGCAGCTTTATCAACTTCTAGTTTTAGGAAGGACTGCATAGTGTCAATTCCAATATAAGTCTTCAATTCAGTCTCAGTATCAGACACTGATATTTGCATGTGAACTCAGACAACCTGTGTGCCATATCCATAATTTCCTTCCATTTTCTGTAAACTTGGGTATGTCTTTTTAAATGATTGGATACAGTTTTCCAACCATTTCCCTGTCTCAGTCAGTATGCAGAGAACTCCGCTCAGAGGAAGATCTGTTGTGTTGTGGGGGAAGGTAATGTGACAGCAACTCTCTGGCAGAGACAAGGAGAGAATCTAGCAAATCAGGAAAGTATCCAACTTTTTAACCTGAAGTTGTCCCCACACACCCTAGTCTCCCTATTTCATTAATTCCAGTGTCAATGTCAGGGATCCTTTGTGCTGTTATTGAATTCTTTACATAAAAGTTTCCACCTCTAATCATAAACTTCACACAGATCCAAAGAGACAAGCACAGCAGTACAGTTTAAAGTCTATCTGAAATTATGTGAGAAATAAAGATTCAGGGTCATCCAAAAATAAGGACACTGCCAGGCAAAAATAAAAAAGAAACTAAACAGAAAGAAATTAATTTGTCTGACCCAGAAGGGAATCGGACTGTGGTGTTTAGAAACATGAAAACTGTGCGTAATCTTCTAAGTTAAAGAGTGTGCTGAAACAGGGTGGGAAAACACAGTTCAGGGTCCTGCCTCTAGAATGGATGCAAATGTGAAAAGGACATGCAGAACAAATTGGATGGTGTAGTTAATCAAATAAGAAATAGAAAATAAGTGCCATTTAAAATATGATTCCAGGAATGGAAAACCAAAATTCTTTGGTACAGGTGCTTTTATATGATTGAAAGGAAATTACGTTAAAAGAAGAACTAGAATGTCTAGCTTCATGAGGACATCACTGTATATATATCAGAAGCCTGGTAAAGGAAGACAATGAAAACCTGCAATACTACACAGAAAATCTAGAATAGGACTAGAATAGGAATGGATTAGTGGTGAGTGGCAAGTATCATAAAATTAAATGATACTGAAGAGATATTTGCTTGAAGAATCTATGCATTAAGATACCAGATTATATGGAGAAGCTAGGGAGTATGCCAAGGAATGTAAGAGAGGTTAAAAAGGGAGAGAAGTAACTGTGATGAAAGACTAATTACATCTGTGTTGGCTAAGTAAATGTCACACCAAGACCAAAGGTATTGACTCAGGTTGATGATGACACTACAGATGTCTAAGACTAAGGAGCTCATGAAGAAGAAAGCAACTCTTAGGGTGGTTGTTAATAACATGCAAGATATGATTACAGACAGAAATTCAAAATTAAAGTTTGCATGAACTCTGAGAACAGTCCTTTCTTATCTCTTGACAGTGTAAGCAAGTTTCCAGTACAATGCTATAAAAATGAAAGAGTGCTGATCTCCAGAGTTCTTAGGACTTAAATTTTAATAGCATTTTCTTATTTGGTCCAATGCTTTAATGATCCTATATATATTTGGAATGGATTTTATCTATATATGTGAAAGTTCTGTACAAATTTTTTTGTCAACTCTTATAGAAAATCTTTAGAGTGCTTAAACTAATAAGGATCACAGCAAGCAGTTATGAAGAAATTGTTAAAATAATGGTACTTAACAAGAGAAATTGCTATATCAAATTAAACAGATTTAGGAAATAATCAGTTTAAACATGGCATATTAGGGATTTGCAATGGTTAGTGACATCAGTGTTAAACAGAATTAACTAAACCGGCTGTAACTTTCTGCAATAAGCAGGTCCATTCATTATGTACTAAATTCAGAAAATAGTTTTTACCAATTGCTTTATTTTGTTTTGTTTTAACATCTCTGCTTTTGTCTCCCCTTGACAGAAGCACAGGCAGAATCTGAGGTACCAGAAAGATTACTAAAGGAACGTGTAATTCTGTTTTAAGGTAAAACCATATTTGTGGTGGACATGCAGAATGATACTGCAGGCAAAAGGCACTCCAGTGAAAACCTGAAAAAGCAGTTTCAGATTGCTTTACAAGCAGTTTTATGAGGCCTATTATTTTACAAAAGGAAAGCTACGGTCCTATGCCACAAATTCCCTTCAATTTGAAAAAGTGCTGCTTTCCGTACTGTAACAAGAGCAGGTGCTCTGTTAGACCAGCACAAGTCTGGTATGTGTTTTGGCAGGTAGAATGAGCAATACTCTATCATGAAAGATTAACTCCTGACTAATGATGATCACTATAAACAGTTGGGTGCTATTTGACCGCATAGATGGTGGTCCCACCTAGCTGACAGTCCATGCATATGTTTTATCTCATCTTGCCTTTCAAACCATTCATGAAGTTAGACACAGAGCTGGAAGAAGCTTCAGAAAGTTATGAGGAAGGAAATGATAAATAGTAGGCTATTAAATGATATTGCAACAAATAAAGCATAAATACAGGCCTTTATCACCATCTGAGTTTATCTATGACAGAGAAGACCTTTTTGAAGCTGTTTTTGGGAGCTAAAAAATGAACTGCTTGACACATAAAGATAAGAAGAGGCTTCATTCAGATTCTATTTCTTTGGCTTGTTGAGACTGCACTGAAATACACAGCTGAAATCTTGATAGGTGTTTGTAGGAGGCCTTGAGTATAATTTTTCAATATTTTTACCTGCACGCAAGAGATTCCACCAAAAAATTTCATGTCTCATCTACACTGATTATTTGGAAATGAAATTATCTTTTATTTTGACACCCAACAACTTGAAAATGGGACAAGAAACCACCACTTCTGATTCTAATGTAAATTTTTGGAAATACTATTCTTTATCTAGGCTATTTAGATAAAAATATTCCAAAGTGCAAAACGTACTTGTTAGATACTGCTTTCTTTTGTTATGTCTCATTTGATTCCAACAGTTATTTGCATCCTCAACCAAAGTCTTACAGCAGAAGTCGTTTATAGGAATAAGTGTACTTGTACTTCAGGACAGAGCTTTGTGCTGTATGTTCTTCAGGCTGCAGGCATTTACATGTTTGCTCCCTGGACTGCATGGTACACAAGCAACCATCCTAGTATAAACTGCTAGGAACTATAAAATAATATTTCCAATGGTTCAATCCAACAGTTTTAGAATGTAAAATGCTTTGGTCTAGGATACCTATCCAAGTGAAATTCACAGATTTTACTGAGTATTTCTCATTATGATCTATATGTGGGGCTCAAATCAGTACCTTTTTCTTTTGCTTGGGGTCTTTTTGTGGGGGTTTTTTCTTGATTTTTTTTTTTGAGAAACTGAATTTCAACACCTTTTTCTTTTTTTTTTTTCAAAAATGGAAATTATTTTTGTGACTGACCTGTCATTTTTATCTAATCTTCCATAGTTATTGTGGAAACTTTTCACCATTATACAATAACCTTATAGCCCCTTAAAATTATCGATGGAAATTACTTTAATAGAAAGCCAAATATATTTAAAGCAGATTGTCTTGATAGATGTGGTATAGGGTATTTTCTGAGCTACTATATGTAACGGAAAAAATAAAGTCACTTATTTGTTGGTGGACTAAGTTATTAATATACTAATTTGACTTGAGACATGCAAGGGTGAATTTTGGGTCTTTTTATTAAAAAAATGGAATTATGATTAAAATCTACTGCTGAAATTAACACAAACCCCAGAAAATGTTAAGATTAAAAAATCTGTTTTCCTCAGAGAAAACAGCAAACCAGTCATTATAAAAGGAAAGCCTTTCTAATTTAGGTGCCTGAGCATGGGATTTTAGATACACATACATATATGCATGTGTTTTTTTAACTTGGTAACCGAATAGTCTTCTGAAAACTCTCCTTTACACTTGCAAGGAATATATTCCTTTCAGTGAAGATATGAGCATGGGTCTCTACAAAACAACAATTAATTCATTCAGAATTTCATCCGTGTCTTTTATAATCACCTTGCCAAGTAAATTTCTAGAGGCTTTTATGAGTTTAGCAAATACCTTAATGGAAGCTGAAAGCTGCGTGTACAGATTCTTTTTTATTTCCCAGCACATAAACAAAATGGTTCTTAAAGCCTTATAGGCTCTGATATATAATTAAACTTACTGATGGTAGCATTAACGAAATAAGTGTCGTTTAGAATTTGTCCTAAATTTCCTTTTCCTTCTAATTATATTTCTGCGAATCCATTTGTCGAAGAAATGCAAATGAAGGAAAAAAAGTAACTTTTCCTTCTTGGTTCTAATAGCTGTCGCCTTTGTAACACCTTATGTATGTTAGATCACTGTGTAGTAATCAGGCTCTTAGTTTTACACCCCAGCACAGTGCCACATTCTGTCTTTCTTTCCCCATCTCTCCCACACCTCTCATTCCCCGGCCTTTCTCTCCCTTGATGTCTTCCTATTTCTTTTTCTTGTGCATTCAGGGAAGATCTTGATATAAAAACCTGCTTAGATTATATCATCAACTCTGTAACTATGCTGAGTTATTTTTATTTCCCATTTTATTTCCCACCACTCGGTGGCATTATTAACCTCATTTGTTTTCAACTTGAGATAAATTTTGAGATAAATTTTAGTTCTAGGTTCACAATAAAGGATGCAACTGAGGAGCAGAAATCTTGGAAATTAAAAAAAAAACCTTTTTTTTTTTTTTTTTTCTAGGAGTATTATGCTCCATGGACAGTAAGAGATCAGTACTAAAAAAACCAGAAGATACGCCAAGATCTTTCCTTACACTGAAACTGGCATATTGGCTGGTAATACATCTCCTTCACATGGTGGGTTTTTTTAGTGTTGTTTTCATGTAATTATTGAAAATAAATGCAAAGGCTTCTGCTTTTAAAGATTCACAAGTTTTCTTTCATTTATTCCATATGTATCCTCTTATAAGACACAAAAAAAAATATCTTTTGGTTGTTTTGTGCATATACATATAAATAGAAGCATCTGCCCCGTATTCCAGGTGCTCTTGGACACAATATACAAGCACACTCATAGAGATTGCTGCATTTATCCTTAATGGATAGAATTACTTTCTAAAATAAGAGGCTAAGATTTGCAAAATATGTACAACTTGAAACTTACGGGGGTTGAGCCTTTGTATACACATGTTTTTGTCTGTTACCCTCTTCTCTCCCATAACCCACAAAGTAGTAAGGACAAAGGGTACCGGCAATAGCATTCAGAGAGCTGACTGAAATTCATTACATAGGTTTGATCTTGAACTTTGGGTTACCAGTTCTTACCAGTTAGTCCAAACTGCAGCTACGAATGCTATGAACACCCTAACAGAAATTTCTTATATGGAAAAGTTATATTTTATCATATTCTATATTTTAGACTTTTCTGAATTATTCAGATATAAAATTGTGCAGTAGTTTCTTTTTCTGTTTAAAACAGCGCTATTCAGAAGCATATAAAAAGATGGCAATTCTCCATTCGAAAAGGGTAACTCCTGAGATTCTCATGAAAAAATCCTACAACTTCTTGCTTTCAAATTACGAGGCTATCTGATATCATAACATTTTAATGCTGAAGTGCGTCATAGTGTAAGCTTTTAAATATTCAAGTTCCCATTAGAATCAGATATCTCTATAGACAATATCCACACTAGAACACTATTTTCAGTATCTGTACTACAACACTATTATGCCTTCTAAGGAAGTGAATGAAGTTAGGAGGCAAAATGCATCAGAATTCAGTTGATTCTTCCAGTCAAAATCCTGGGTGGGTTTTGAGGAGGTCCAGCTCATGTAGACATTGTAACTGGATTCTTCTCCTCAGTGTTTAGGTCAGCTTCTTTTGTAAGGGTCATAGAGAAACATTTGGTTCTCTCCGATCCTCAGGTGAAATTGTGTCAGCCCTTTCAAGACATCTCTGAAAACTTTGTAGTGCGCTCTACTATGCTGAAGGTTTCAAATACCACAGTAGTAAAAGTAACCATGATATATAGTCACTCATGATTTCCTTGCCTGTCTTCATTGTTTGTTTTTTTCTTTTTACTGAGAGCGTAATCTGTTTTGATAATCATACCTTTAAAGTGATTTATAAATATGTTTGTTTTTAAAGTACAGCTAATGACTGGGAGAAACAATAAAGTCTAGAAACTCCACCCCAATGCTTCAGATTTATTTTTTTTATTTTAACATTGTAAGCACCAAAAAAGTGGAAAAGCTACAATTTTGCTTTGAAAACCAGTTTGAATTATTTTGTTCCAAATGAATATAGACATGCAAAAAGGCTTATCTGCACAGGTGGTTCATGTACAGGAAACAGAATTATACACAGTTTGACAAAAGGTCACAAAGGAATAAATGCAATTCTTTTTGAACCTGACAATAATTTATTAGAGCTTTGCTTACTTTAAGTAACAAAATGGCACACTAAAGCTTCAGAATTCTCTTTTGTATACATTCATTTCACCATCTCGACTCAGGCTCAGAGTAAACTGTCCATAGCAAAAAAGAAGGAAGTCAGTGTTCAAAGACAGTTAGTTAACCCTTTTGGGCAAAATTTTGAGAAGTTGTAAGACCTAACCATTTATTTTATTCTCTTTTCTTTCTCTTTCTAAAGCTCTAGTAGGAAAACCTACATTTTCAATGGGTCTTTTGCTCCACCATGGAAGTCTTGTACTTTTATATGCTAGTGGCATAGGAGGATAATGCAATGGGAAGAAATTTAGGTACTGTGTTTTTTAATTCACATGCATTATTTATAGTGAACTTGCAAGTTGCTTTTTCATGCTAAGTCCCAGATGATTCCAGTAAGTAGTGGAGAGAAGAAACTGGCCTGTATATTGGAGCAAATTTCAGAAATCTTGCTTTGACTGTAATGGCTGCATGCAAGCCAACACTAACTACTTCTGCAGTTACTTTTGCTGGCTGATTTACTCACAGGCTTACAGATGTCAAAGATCTGAGCTCTGTCACAGTTTAAGTTTGGATACCAGACACAAAGAATGCATCCAGATTTTGAAGAACTTTTAGCGTGTGTGTGAGGATTTGTAAAGTTACTGTAAGTCATTCCTTGTAATGGAGATATTAGCTCCATAGAAGTAAATTTGATCATACCATGTAATGTAAACTTTATAAGAAAGAAAGGTGTTTAGCATTTTGGCTTGGTATACATCTGCTACTTCTATTCCATCATGTTCTATTACCCATTATAGGTGCTAGGCTAGGAAAACGTAGCCTCTGTCCAAATTTCACTAATAATATCTAGCTACAGAATTATCCTTGAAGTGTCAGAGGTGGAAAACTTAGGAAACTCAGACATCCCAAAAGCTCTTGGTCCAGTATTTACTCTATGGCCGGTACCTGTCATCAACTCAAGCACAATTTTCAATTCAAGGAAATCCTGTCATAGGCAGCTTAGGACATGCTCTTTTTCCATTCAGAATGTGATGCAACAAAATGATAGCAATACGGGAGAAGTGGCTAAAATGCATCATGTCGGCTGTTATACTACGTTACTATCACAGGTGCACTGACCAACAGTAGTCACAGGCTGGGCCACTACAAGGAGCCTGTGAACTCCACAGCAGAACTCAGGCATCACAGGTTCTTGCACCATTCAATTATTTAGATGAGAGGTTCAAAGGTAATTTTTGTTTACCTGTGAAGGAAAGTGTGCCAATGTATTTTGAAAAACTAGCTTACTAGTTCCCAGAAGAGAAGCCAATGGCACACGCCCTTGGGATTCTGGGCAGAATGTCCATGACCCACTGATTCATGATATAGCAGTTTGATATCTGCAAGTTCATCATTGATGGGACTTTTAAAGAACTTCAGAATTATGCACTTTTCCTATACATTTTTACTGTCATGCAGCATACGTCATATCACAGGAACCCTTCTGGTCTGGACTGATAACCTTTTCCTCTGGTCAACTATTTTTGTTCTGTTTCCTGTCCTTCAGTCAACTATTAGTCTATACAAGCCCATGAAAATGTAATTCCTTTTAAAAATCTTTGATAAGGAACTTTCTTAAAAGATGCTTGGATATTCAAGAGAAATTGATATTCAGCTATGAAGAAGGCCCACCTTCCTTTTATACCTCAATAATCTATTGACCCTATAGACTCTCTGGTAAACTTCCTAGTTCTGAAATGTTACTTCTGACCTTTGTAATTAAAATTCCATGTTTAACCCATCAGATTTAGTGCTTCCCCTCTTTCTGGTTTTGATACGATTCCTGTTTTTTTAGGATTTTAATGGTTTTTATTTCTAAATATCTCCTTCATTCTGCTTTAAACACATCAGCTGGTTTCACTTCTTTTAAATTCTTTCAGGTGAATAACATGACTTACTTGAACAACTACTTTGAGTATCCAGTATGGTGCATTTATATTAAAAAAAAAAAAAGTGCAATCTGAAAGCATTTCAGAAATTTTGCTAGGTTTTTTTTTTCCTTCATTTCTTAGAGGTAAAATTTCTAGTTAGTTATATATTTAGGTGATGGAAATACAGTGAAATCTGCTTTCCCATATTGCTTGGCTTTCCAGGTAGTCTTCTGTTATACTTCTTGATACACGGTGAGGGATTGCCCTGGTGAGGAATTCTTTGGTCATTCTCTGATCAAGCTAGAGTTTTTTTCCAGCCTCTCCTGAGAAGCTCACCTCCCTGACCTAACCAGCCATGGCTTCAATGATCTTTGGCGCATGCTCTGACTGTAAGTATTGAGGGTAGGTTGGTTGCAACTTCCAGAACCTGATGAAAAAGTGATGTTGCCATTTGGACATTTTGGGTTACTCCCTGTTTGCTGTAGGCCAGCAGAAACTATACAGAATTGTCATTTATTATGAAATATCTTTAACCCTCTTTGTGCCACTGACAGAGTCTGAATGTGTGACAGCACTGAGGTAGAGCTGGTGACAATGGGCCACACAGTCTTGAGGAATATATTGACTACAAGTGTTGCAAGGGCACAGTGGAAGCAAACTGGGCTCAGAAAACACGTTCTAGCACACTCTTTGGGGTGCTCTGCCATTCATTCAGAGTCACCGCAGGAGCTGGACAGTGTCAAAAGCCAGGAAATTAAAACCTGAGGACACCTTTGAGAGCAATCTTTCAACACAGGATATACCCAAAACACAATGACATTTAAAAGCTTTTCTTCCAGAGCTTAGAAGCCAAAATTGAAGATCATGCTAAAAACAAATAAAAAATTGCAAACTTATACTCCATTCATCACATAGATAATAATTTTTAAGAAGTCTCAAAACATGTGCCTGCCAATCATTCTGAAAATCTGTACATTAAAAGACTTTCTTGATACTGAGGTTCAAAGAGAAGAGTGCCTTGCTTTCAGGTGGAATAGTCATATGGAACTCTACTCTGAGATGGAGGTTTTGTACCCTTAAAAAGTTAGGACTTTAAGCTTTTTAAAAATGCAAATTTAAAAAAGGAAAAGTCCTCTCCCATGATGTACCCTTCACAAATAAAGCCCAGTCACTGCAGAAATGCAGAAACCACCCCTAAACACTTTCTGCAGATCAAGTTCTCATTCATGACAGGTTAGCATCAGTATGAAGTCTGGGATTATTTCACCTCAGTAGCTACAGATGGTGTCCTGAGAAGAGAAATTATTCACCTGATAGAGGCAAGAAGTGTGTGGCTCTGACCAGATGTACTGTAGAGCTACAGATCTGAGAAACTCCTTTGGGAGAGTGCTGGAGAGGGAGAAAGCCTCCTAAAATCACCATGAGGACATGGTTCACCTGAACTCTTCAACTGAAGCATTGGCTTCCCCTTTTCCTCCTCTTCTTTGTTCCTCTTCGTAATACCATGTTTTGCTTTGTTAGTCTGGGCTCCCGTTTTCTCTGATACTTGAAACTATGGCAGAGCACACCTTTGATTTGTGCTTGCTCTCCACTCCACTCATTCATCTGTTACAGAGCTGTGATAATCACCAAGTTTCATAATATGTACCTGAAAACAGACCAAAAGCAATGACATACTACCCCGGTGTGGGTTTCTTAGGAATCTGCAAAAAACTGGTGGTTTCCTCTAAATTTTTCATAATTCAGTAGTTTTCATGGTCTCTGGGGAATAGATAAAAAATAAACATATTGCTTTATCCTGTTTCTTTTGGCCCAACCAAGGAGCAGAAATTTCCCTGCAAATCTGCTGTCTTCCTCTCCTCAATTCTCCAACACCCTGGCACTTCCCAGAATAGCCCAATAATTGCTCATCATGTGGCCACACAGCCATGAGGATGCCCAAGCACTGTGACATCCCACAAAGACGACTGTGCAGAATGACAACTTGCCATTTAGGTACATCATCTATAGAGTGATAGGTCTTCCCACAGAGTGTCTCTTCCCAGTGGAAAAACATCTTCCATGACAAAGATCAAATGTTTCTCACATACGTTGCTTCAGGACTAGCACAAGAACTTCCATTTGCATCAGTGATGATGGAAAGCAGTCAGTGTCTTTCTAAAACTAGTTGAACAACTTTCTCCTTTTTTGATTTAAATTCATTGGTTGACTCATAGTTGGGATGTTTCACCCTTAATATCAGAGTTCACTGTCCTCACAGAGTAAATAAGCAAACAAACACGTCTTACATCAAAACAGGGACTTTTCTAAACACAACAAAGTTATGTATGCTAGTTCTTCTTTAGACCTCTGTTGTGACTTGTAGGAAACACAGAAATTACACTCACACTGGCCAAGCTTTGGAGTGCATGTATGTGAAAGACTTTAAGAAAACATTAACATTAGAAATATCCACAGATATGTTTTATTCTTATTCTGTGGTTTGGTCAAAGCTTCCAGGATGTTCTTAATTTTGCTTTACTATTCAAAAACACTTATTTCTGCATGGGGGGGGGAAGAAAAAAAAAATCAAACCTTTGCTCAAGAGCACTTTGTTGAAGTTTCTGCAGCAAAAATTGCAAGTGTAAACAGAGTCTGCCCCACATCCCTCTCCTCCTTCATCCTTCCCCAGAGCAGTTCCCCCAGCTGTGCTGCTTATGCAGCCACAGAGTGGCCTGGACCACTTCCCTAAAGTGACAGCCACAGGCCTGGTTTTAGCAAAATTTTGTTTAACCTGGCTCAGCCTCAGTTCAGCTCACTGCTTTGGCTCATTACATGGAGATGAACATCCACGGATGGAGGGAACCATAATGGTCAAGCCACTGTTTCCAATCAGAGAAATAATAATGAAACCACAACTCCAGCATCAGATTTAATTGTGTCAAAGTGAGTAATTTGATCAAACAACTGATATGCTAAACTGCTAATCAACTTAAGAAATAAAAACTAATCAAGTAATGCTGAGGAACCTACCTGAGTATAATATATGAGTATTAAGCATTTTCTGTGTACTACAATGAGTTTGTAAAGCAAAAATCCATACAAGTAAAATTCTTTCAATCTTATAAACAGAGAAACTTTTCCAGTATCAAAGCAGCAGACAGATGCTCCTCTGATCAAAAAAAGCACACTAAAATGAAAATTAGCTGCAGATAACAAAAAGTACTTCCCTAAAACCCAGAGGAATATTCTATTATTTAAATTTTGCATTTATTTATGCTAGAAAATTAAAACAAAACTCAGTCTCATTTAGCTTTTTAAATAATTTGCTATCCAGGAGTTCTTAGAACAAGCTAGTTTAGAGAATGATTAAAATAGTTTAATTGAAAATCAATTGTTTAATGTACATAATTAAACTGCAACATTAAAATTCATTCCTTGTATTCAGATGTGAAAATGGTACTGGAGTACTAGTGTTTTACTACTCTTGGACATGTGGCTGACTGAGCCTCGCATCAGTGTGAACAGAAGGGGGTGGTGTTACCTCAGCTTGTGCAAGGATTGCACTTCCTAAGAACAGAATAAAAAAAATTACCCCTAACCTCATTACCTCCCTTGAGAGAAGAATAAGATACCTAGGGAAAGAAATGAACTGATATTGTTTACATTAAATGAGACTTCTAAAATATTTAATTGACGTTTTATATGCTTTTTTCCCCCTACTCAGCTTTGCGGGGTTAGCTGATTTACGGAAGACACATGAAGTACACAGAGATATTTAGAACACAGTTCTGCAGCATCACCACGTAGCGTTCCATTTTTTCATGCTGTTTCTCTTGAAAATCGGTTCTAGGAACTGCACAGCAAAGTAGCCAAAAGTGGCACATTATTTGGGTTTCGGAAGATTCTGTCTTTGTGCCCAGCTTGTTGGAGTAAGGCGGGAAGTGAGGGAGGATGAGGCAATATAGCCAACTGTGGAAGAGAACTACAGGTAGGCATCTATTGGAGATATCCATGGTAATGCCAAGCCACAACCCTCCTCCAAGGAAAAATCCACTGGAGAAAGATTTTGATAAGCTAATGGTAGCAAAGGGAGCCTGCTGTGCGACTGAGACCAGGCAGCACACTGGGAACTGCTCTATGGGAGGTCAAAGACAGAAAAGCTTTCAGATTTTGTATTTTTGTGTGTGTGTGTGTAGCTGTATAATAGCAGATTTTAGTCAGATGGACAAAGGTGTATGGAGTAAACACATCCTGCCACAAAAAGTTACTTAAATATTGTGTATCACCTGAAAAAGATACATGTAAGAATGATACTTGGAGTATTGCACCCAGCTCTGGGGCCCCCAACACAACAGGACCATGGACCTACTGGAGCGAGCCAAGAGGAGGGCCATGAAGATAATCAGAGGTCTGGAGCACCTCTCCTATGAAGACAGGCTGAGACAGTTGGGCTTGTTCAGCCTGAAGAAGAGAAGGTTCAGGGGAGGCCCTAGAGCAGCTTCCAGTACCTAAAGGGGGCCAAGAAATCTGGAGAGGGACTTTTTACAAGGGCCTGTAGTGACAGAACAAGGGGGAATGGCTTTAAACTGAAAGAGGGCAGATTTAGATTAGATACTAAGGAAAATATTTTCACTGTGAGGGTGATGAAGACACTGGCACAGGTTTCCCAGAGTTGCGTCTGTCCACCTCTGGCAGTGTTCAAGGCCAGGTTGGATGAGGCTTTGAACAACCTTGTAAGGTGGAAGATATCCCTGTCTGTGACAAAGGGGGTGGAACTTGATGATCTTTCAGGTCTCTTCCAACTCAAGCCATTCTTTGATTCTATGATTCTATGGTACGACAAAGGAAAATGATCTGCTGCTATTTTAAAAGCTTTTTAGAGTCTAGCTAGTATAGTTAACATAAAGATCACTTTGGAAACTGATACAAAAAGTATGTTCTGCACCAAAATATCTTGAAGTAGAGGACAAACAGGGTCTTACCCAAAAACTTTCCCTGGTGAGGAAAAGCAACTTTCTATTGCCACCATTTCTTAGAAAGCTTTGCTTGCATTTTTTTGTTTCCCGCATGGTTGATAATTTTGATTCCCAAGAATGTCAAGTTTTTAAAAGGTTGTATTCCTTTTCAAAGGTGAGGCTAAGTGTTCCTAACACCATGTAAAGTGGTCTGAGGAGAAGAGAGAGTTTTGAAAACATGCATTTATGACTCTTCTAAACTATGATAACCACTTGGAGACTCGGCAGTGTATCATCACTGACCTTTTCTTGTGAGAATTCATAATTGCAGAGAGATTAATTAATTAAGTTTTACTGAAATGTTTTGAAGATGACAGATACTGTAAGTATGATAGAAGATCTTGTATACTGTCTACTTATCTCCAGAACAAGTCTGCTTAGGGAAATAAGTGTGCAGAGTAAAATACTGTAAACCAGAGAAGTTGTAGTAGAAGCATAAGATTTTGGTGTAGGAAGGAAAAGATATAATCAATAATATATTTATCTGTAGACACCTTCTTCTGTGCAAACATGGCTCTCAGAGACACCAGTACAATACATACAGAGTCCAAGAAGTCCTACATGCTGCCTAGAGGGAAGTCCATAGTCACTACTCAGAAACAAATTATATTAAGATACTTGGTTTGCCAGCCCACCTGGTCTCATTTGCTCACTGTAAAAAACTTAGCTTTCCTTAATGTTGCAAGTTAACATGGCAAAATGTCACTGAATTAACCAAATCACAGTATCAGATGAGGAATCCACATCAATTTCTTTTATTCCCAATTTAGCAGTGAAATTAAGCATGTGCTGAATTTTAAGCACATGCTTAATTTCACTGCTAAATTTAAATCTTATTGAAATCAGTGGGATTTATGCACATATTTAAGTGCTTCACTGAATTTGAGCCAGTAAAGAAATACGACTAATCTCATTAATAAAGGAAACAGGACTTAGTCCAAGTTACTTAATCGTAAACAGTCTGTTTACATCACATAAACAGTGCTTTTTACATCTTTTTTGTCTTGCACTTTAAGAAAATAAGTATAAGCCAGAAAGGGAAATTCAGCCTTCTATAACATGATGATACTCTAATTTGTGCAGAAACACCTTTGTGATTGTTCTTTTGCTTGTTTGAGCTACTGACATTTCCCACCCCCCAGTAAGTCTCTGCTCAGTTTGGCAGTCCCTTTTAACTTTAATCCTCACAGTTTCACAGCTGTGATTGAAGCAACATGAGTTGAATGCTGGCTGAGGTTTCAGATCTCAGGGTTGGGTCTTTTTTTACTCCTTGCAGAATGTCTGGAGAATTAAAGCAATTTTCTTAGATTTGCTATTAAAAACTGTTCAGCTACTCAGTTTGAGTTTTTTTTCCCTGTGGATTGCAAAAGGCATATACAATCTTCATACATCCTACCTAATCTGTAGGTGAGTAGCTGTGATTTGGCCTTATAAAGCAGGTAATACTTTTTTTATGAGTGTGGGTGCACTTCTCAAAAACTGAATATTAAATAGAAACTCATAAAAAAATATTTCTTCAGACTCTGATTTCAAAATTCAATTCTGTGATTTTTTTTTTTAATTTGTTTTTTTTTAGGGAGAGCCTTGTCTATGTATAATAAACCCACAGAAGTTCAAATCCTACATTTCACATATTGTAAATCATCACACACAAAAAAAGAAGTCAGTTATTAGTTTCACGTTTTGTGTGCAAAAATCTCCTCAAAACCCAGCAAAATAAGGAAGAGGGAGAAAGCATAAGAAAGTAAAGACATTGCCAAGGAATACAAAACAAGGGCAATAAAAGGAAAACCTCAGCTAGAAGAAAATAGTAATTTGAATGGAAAGACAGAAGTAAAGTATACAACAGATATAAAATAAATTTTCCTTTTAACCTCTTTACTTGATCTGGTCTATAAATTTTGTGTGTCCTTACCAAAGAGGTTTATAGGAGGTAAAACTCAAAGCTGCCTATTTTCACTTTCAGAATGGGTTTCTTTCCCAAGATGTGAAAAAGGCAAAATTTATTTCTATACTATTTTCCACATGATGTTCCCTTGCTCGCACATTGCAAGCCTTGCTAAGAATAGAAGCCTGTGTTTGATTCTTGCTTTCTAGCATGACCCTCCATGGTTGTTTGTATCGTCTAGGTAAAAATAAAAGAGAGATAATTAATACAATAAACTACCACAGTGATATTTTTTCTATCTATGGAGTTAATTAAAAGTCTAATTCATGTCGGGATGCCTATTTTATTTTCTGCTCTGCCTAACGTTGTTGTTATCCAGTGGGATGCTAGGAATGTAACTGAACTTTCTTCCGCTTTTATGTTTACTAGCCCTTCTTAGAGGACTCCTAGAGAACAAAGCATGAGGTTCTTGAGCAGAACCAACACAAGAAGTCTTAGTAAATGCCTGTTTCTCTGGTGTTGTTTATATGTGTAAATTTGCCTGAATTAATTGTAGTGCTGCTCATGGCACAAAAATTAATCGGCTGCTAGCATTTCTGTTGCAAGCATCCAGTTTCAGAAATCTATAAATTATGTGTAAAATTTTCTCTGAACTCAAATGCTCAAAATTAGTTATTCAAAACCTTGCACTGCTTAAAAAGAAATGGGCTTAATCTATGAGCTTCAGCTGATATTCAAGAAATTATAACTGTTTGATGTGTATTCAAATTAATGCACAATTTATACTTTTTGTGCTCTCCACAAAATTAAGTGGAAACACGATAACCTGCAAATCTAATTGCAGAAAGTGACTATGTGAAGATTAACAGAGGAATAACTTCTACTTTGGACACACAGCCTCCAATGACAGAAACCTGTAATTGGTGATGTGTAGTCTGAATCAATTTTAACGTTTGGTAATTTCTGTGGCCATCTTAAAATTTAAGACTGAGAATATTCCCATTAATGTAACTGTCCAGCAGAAGAAGGAGGAACTAAGAAGAAAGGCTTCAAGAAATACCTCTTGTCAATTCTTAGGTAGTTGCCTGTCTTGTGATACGCCTTTTAGAGAAGAGAAGTTTTCTAGATGAGGAAATGGGCAAAATTTGTTATCTACAGATATGATGGCAATGCATACAAAGATTGGCTGGGTCAAAATAATTTGTCAGACTGCGACCATGTAGGGACACTCTACTACTCAGTCTGGCAGAACAGAAAAAAGGTTAGTAAACTCAGTGTGGTAACAGCATAAACCCTGGTTCTACAAAGTTTTGCAATTTAAATTACAAAGACTGTGAAGTTTTTCTCAAATAAATATTGCTGGGTTAAAAAATGCCCTAGTTCCCTGTAAGTCAGTTGCTTAGGTGCAAGAGACATCTGATAAATACCGATTTTGAGTTACAGATAGACTAAACAAGCACAATGGCTTGTTTGGCTGGGAAGGGAAAACTTTCACACACACACACCCCTCACCCCCCAACCTGTTTTGATTCATGTCATGTTCATAACCAGTTAGGTGAATTCATAACCTTCTACAGCAACCATTAAAAGGGATGGTTCTGTGGTGCCATTTATATCATAAATGAAAATACTGCTTGAGTTGAGAAAACGAGGGGAGATTCATTCAGCACACCCTGCCATAAATTCATCTAATTGCCACCTAAATCTAGATGTACCAGAGGAATTCTGAGCATCCAGTTCACAAACCAGGACAAGTGAATCACAGTAATACGTAACTTGGAAGTTGTGAGATTGATTCCCAAAAATAAAATGGAGAGAAAAGAAAAATTAAAATATGTTGTGAAACTTCTGAACTCTTAGTGTATCAATAGAAATATTTAATTAGGTCTTGTCAACCTTGCTTCAATCGTAGCTTAAAGAAAGAAGGGAGAGAAAGAGAAGGGTTGAGATCATTTTATAAAAGATATCAGGAATGTCTGTAATAGCCCATATTAGCTGTTGAACTGACTCCTGAAATGTGGATTAGTTTAAATACGCCTGAAAAAGTTCAAGAAGACCAGTTGCCACTTGAAACAATGTGCTCTATTCTCAGTTGGTGATGGAGGAGCCTTTGATACTCACTTAGCTTTCCCTTTTCTTTTGGCCTAAATGATTATGAAGATTAAATGTGAGCTCATGGCTTCTGTTTTCAAACTACTATTACATCTATGAGTGATGTGGGGTTTTGCAGCCTGCATAGCCCATATTGAGGCTACAGTATCATTGGAATTGGCCTTGATGAAAGCAATAAAATAGTGGTTTTTTTCAGCAAACTGCTAAGACGGGGTCTTGTTTCCTCTCAGTCTTCTTAACACAACACATGGGTCCCACAGACACAAAACCAGTGGTGCTGTCATGCAGTCTGCAGATTTAAAAACTGTGCTACTGGCCCAGTTTTATCCTCTCTGTAAACAAATAATTCTGTGAACAGCCGAAAGTTTGGAAGGCCAGCTCCTAATGGCTCTCCCTCCCATTACGGATGATCTGGTGTCTAATGTTAGTTTTGAACTCAAGCTGCAGGCTCTCCCAAAGTGGGAACTGATTTGTGTCTTTTTCTTCTAACCAGCTATCCACTCTTTTGAAAGAGGCATCACTGCTTTTGCCATAATTGATTGAAATTGGCAATTACATTCCCATATTCATGAATTTACATACACAGTTTTATTGGACTCATTTGCTATAACTGTCGTTTTTTAACTTAATAATTCGGGCAACTGAGCAGCTTTGTTATAATTCTCTGAAAGATAAAACACGAATTGAAATCAAAGATTATGTCAAATAATGTCCTCAAGTAAGAGGACATTAGTGTAAAAAGATATAACAACAAAAGGAGCTGCAGATTAATGCTCATTTGTTCTTTTAACTGCTTTTACTATTGTTTAATATTTGAGCAAAAGAGGAAGATGGTAAAGGAATATGCAGCTGGACTTTGCATGTAGTGATTGTGCTCCTCTCTCCACTGAAAAAAACCCCACCCATATTTCTCCTTTTCCCAGAAAGCAAAACTGAGAAAATTTCCAGCCTTCAGGCTGATTCATCACACACTTCCCTGATAATTATTTTCAGGAGGTAACCTCTTCCAAAGGCACTTCAGAGTCCTCTATTAACATGGGTAGATTAGATTTGAAAGGGTTTATTTTGCCAAGATTTTGACCAGATTTTGATTATATTGTCATCCTCTGGAAATTCTTACAGCTTGGGAGTTCAGTGCCCAAGCAGAGGAGCAGGCACTGGCCCATATTATTAGTTTGTAAATTCCAAACATAGAATCATAAAATCATAGAATAGTTAGGGTTGGAAAGGACCTTAAGATCATCTAGTTCCAAGCCCCCTGCCGTGGGCAGGGACACCTCACACTAAACTATATCACCCAAGGCTTCATCCAGCCTGGTCTTGAACATACACATATATACCCTGCAGTATGTTACACTGTTGTCTTTTCAGGCATGCCTGTTTATTATAAGCCTGAAAGGGGATAATACACAATGCCATGTCACATTTCTTCCATATAATCTAATCGAGAGCTAGAAACAGTCCTCCTGTTTCCTTCAGTGCCAGTGAAACGTCCAGTTTCCTCACATTTACCACAAAGGAGGTAAATAGACTGCAGGATTTGTACGTAGAGACCAACACAACTGCTAATGGACATACCTAAATTCTTAAGCCTCAAAGGTAATAGTGTTTTCCCTTCACACAGTAAGAGATTATCTCTCCACTGCCATGTAGTAGACAAAGCATACATCAAACTTACAGAAATTCTAAAAACTGGCATTTATTTCAAATTATCTATTTTCATGCCCTGGAAAATACCAAAAGGCGATTTTACCTTTTAGTTGGCATCAGTTTTCCAGAACAGTGTACCTCTGTTTACCACATTTTCTTCCCTATATAAAGCTTAAAGGCACTATTTCTTATCTAAGAATATGTTCTGAAATGTATTCACCTTTCAAAGCAATTTTTTAGTTAATGTTTAGTTATTAAATGTATGTATTGCCTAACAACTAAAGCCATTAGTTTCAATAGCTGTTTTTTAATGTCATGGACATAGGTATCAAGATAATTCATCCCTTTGTTTTAAATTCAGGTGGTAAATATAAAAAAATATACTATAGACCCTAGCACTTCCAGACTGTCAGAAATGCAGGGATCAAGTACTGCACATGGAATGAGTATGAAAAAATGACAATAAGTTTGGCATGACCTACACATGAGCTTTCAAAAGCGAATCGTATATGCAAACTATCAAAACCTGGATTTGAATTGCAGTTTGCTGCTTATTGGTCAATTGTAGGATATTCTGGTGTAGTATACACCAACTGTTCTTAATTGCCCTTTTTTCTTAAATAGAACACAGAGTTTTTGTTTTTGTTTTCTTGGAAAGATTATTCGTCATTCTTTTTTATAGGACTTTTGTCACTTTTTGTGATCTTCCAACTACAATACAATTTCTAACAATAGTTGGAAAATTATTCACTTAAGTGGTCTCACCATTTGCTTATAGATTGAAATAAGTCACAAAAGCTGGCCTTCAGCTAAAATCTTCATTTAAAACTGGACAAGCCTCTTATGCCTTTATGAGGCCAAATTCTTACTACTGCAAAAAAATGGAAAAAAGTGTACATGTATAGGTTGACATGGCACAATGTAGTCTTGCTAAGAAAAAGAGCACTAAACCACTTAAATACTAATGTTTAAGAACACGTTTCTTTACTAGTCTGATAACACTTTTATTTTTCTCAACAAGCTAATGAAGCATATGTTGTCTTACTATTAACGTATTCATGCAAATACTTTTTTATTTAATCACCACATCAGCATGAGGCAATATTATTGCTGAAGCTGTTTTTTCATAACCTTTTTGAAAGCTGTTGCACTTGTTACTGAACAAGGGATGAGGTTTTCCACCATTAGTCTGACTGCTAAATACGACTGGGAAGATGACAGAACTGATTTTCCACCAATGTGCTCATAAGAAAATTATCCTTGCACGAAGCTGTAAATGACATTATAGGTGACAGTTTTGTTTTTTGCTCTCTAACCTCAGACAGAGTTTCAGACTGAAGCTTAAGAAAATCAGGGCCATGGAGAATTGCATCAGAGCTGTTGCCTTCCATGGTGTGTAGGAATTTTAGGGACATAATGGCCAACAGTCATTATTTGGCCAAACATTGCACAGCAATGGAAGTGAAGCAATGTTTGCTCTGATCTGGGAAGTATCCATTGACAGACTGCAGACAGGACAGATAGTAAGTCAGAAACTATCAACACAAATGAAAGGAAATCATAGAAGGAGGAAGAAGCTAATATTTCATCTTCAAAAAGTGATAAACATTCCCACGTGAAAAAGACGTTTATTCAGCTAATGAATAATTAGAGTATTCAAAACAATGATGGTTTTTTAGGCAGTTAAGATCACTCGCAACAGTTGCATTCAACTGACTTCCCATTTAAATCACAGTCGTAAGGAAAGGCAATAAATTATTTTCTGCCAACCCACATAATACATCTGTTAGGAATATGAGAGAGGACAAAACACATGATGGCAATAGTGTTGGCATTCTGAATTCTTTTATGATGTTTTTGAGCTATTGGAAGTTATTTAATTGAAACATCTTGAACATAAGAAATCACAATGTCATTGGCAAGGAGAGGAAGTGTAAGTTGGCATACTCTGACCGCTATTATTCCTTGTTTCCAAAAGCTTCTGATACAGGCATCCATTTTAGATTGAATACTTGCAATGCTTTTCCTCTCTCCAAGATAAATATCTATTCAAGCTTACATTTGTATAGCATATATATTCTTATGTTTATATTTATGTTAATAAAATGCCTGTATTTGGAAGAACAATTCAAAACATCACTGGATAGTTTCTGTGGTATAAGGAAAGACTAAATAATAATAATATAATAAATAATAATAATAAATATTCTGGGAGTTTAAATGCCCCCTAAATGAGGGTGACTGAGCAATTTAAATATAACATCATGCTCCAGTGAAGTCCAGCTACTTGTGGATCTGCTGGCTTGTCCCACTTAAAACACAGATCAGGAACAGAAACGTCTTCTAGAAAGACAGATGCTTTCAATCATTTCCAAGAACCTTTCCTTTTCTTCAACCAGTTGTGGTGAGAATTGATGGGAGTGAAGAGGGATGACAAAGGAGTTCTGCATTCATACTGGCATTTTAGAAACAGGAATAAATTGCAACAAGCAGCAAAGAGGACGGGAGGTAAATGTGCAACCCTTTCTTGAAGCCCTGGAAAGTTGCCAAGCATCTGGGAACACCTATGTGTCAAAGACAGGGTGGCACTTGAGTCATTTTACTGAACCAGGGAAGAAAGATTCTCTCTGCTGAAGAAGATCTCAATAATTATTTTTTTGTCTTTGTTTTTTGGATTAGAAAACCTTGTCTTTCTTCTGGGCAAAGAATTTGCATCTTATGAAAAAAATCCACATTAACAAGACTAGCTTATACTTTGTTATTTCTACAGCTCTTAAGGGTAAGAATAATAGATATTTAAACAAGAGCTTGTTGTTTAATTTTTTCACAGTCTTTAGACCAGACTGAATGTCAGAAATATGAACAGCTTTTCATCCCACTTTAATTGTTAATTTGGTAACCAGGATGAAGAGCGTAAAAGGGGATTATCCTTTTACTCAGAGAAGCCCAGCAGTTAAGAGGTTAATTCTGTTAAATCTCTTAATACTGCCCATATACATAATAAGTTGTGGAAATGAACAGTGTTACAATTCCATTTTATGAAATCAAAATCATGACCAGGGTCACCTGGATAACCCTTGAGAATAATAGCTTTAAAAAGAGAGATGCGTTTGTAATAAAATGCCCATTATCTTCTTCCACCCATTGGGTAACCTGCTTTTACCCTCCGACCCACTGGTCTGCCATGCTGAAATGTCTGTGAGAGGTAGTGCTTCTGGCAATGACACATCAGAGCTAGTGAATCTGCCTGGCCAGTGCTGAAATGTCATTTCTGGATCCCTGCTCCTGGAGCAGCAGCATTCATTCGCAGGAGCAGCGACCCTTAGGGCTGCAGCACAGCCCTGGTTCGAGGAGGCAGCTGGTGGAGGGGATGAAGGGAAGCTCCTGTGCCTGTAGGTTAGCAGATATATAGGAAAATTCCCAGGTGCCAAAGGATTTATTTGTTTAGAAAGACAATTATTAGCCTCCACCACAAGATAATTGGGCACACTGCAACTTTTTGTCTGCCTGAAATCTGTGCATATTCCTCGAAAATGGCCTCTGCTTAAAGGATGATGTTCATTCTTCTCAGGCATTTCTCTGACACTTAATTCTTTTTGAGTTTGGTGTTTCAGGGCTCCTGGCCATCCAAGCACCATTTTCATTGGTACCAATTTTAGTTCTGAGTTAGAAGAAAGTGAAGCTTCTGAGGTTATGCTGTGTGCTTATCTTTCCTTCCTCATTTTCCAACCACAATCATATTTGACAGTTGAATAAGGATTTTAAAAATAAAAAAGTTCCTGCAAGTTACCCTATGCAAGAGAGCTATAAAAGCATAAAATATCCAGAACACTGGAAAAGCCATTTTATCAACTCCTGCTTATAGACGTAAGAGAACCTACATGCAAGTCAGGGCTTACAAATACCCTAATTAGCGGAAAAGCTTAATCAGGGCCTTCAATCAATCACAAGAGATGAATCTTAGAAAATGAAGCTGTTGTGATTTAACAGTGTCATCATTAGCTGTAGTTCATGGAACTATTTTTTTAACATAGATGACAGTGATAAAACTCATTGTTTACACAGGGAAGAGCATAGATTTAGCCAAATTTGAGCTCTGTGGAAAGCTTCCTGTTTTCTTCTGTGCCAGTAAAGTGTTGTGCATATCTGTGACGCATGAATCACAATTCACACAATTTAATTTACCACAATCTCTTGCACTCGCAAAATATGAAGTTATTTAAACTCTTTAACATGGACAATCATCAGATGCAATTGTTATTTCAAGGAAATATTTAGGCTCACTTTTGAGAGTGTCGTGGTTTAAGCCTAGTGGTAACTCAGGAAACCATGCATCTGTTATCTCACTGTTATCTATCTGTTATCTGTTATCTCTGTTATCTATCTGTTATCTGTTATCTGTTATCTCACTCCCCCACCCCCACTTCTTCCCACCCTGCTCCCGGAGGGATGGGGAGGAGAATCGAA
>JAOSLQ010034019.1:0-21782 GCA_025629905.1 Lorius lory | reverse complement strand
TGTTTAAGTTTTAACCCATTACCCCTTGTCCTGTCACTACAGTCCCTAATGAAGAGTCCCTCCCCAGCATCCCTATAAGGCCACCTTCAGATACTGGAAGGCTGCTATGAGGTCTCCACGCAGCCTTCTCTCCTCCAGGCTGAACAGTCCTGCCTCTTAGACATACCCTGATGATTTATAATTATAATCATCTTTGTCATACATTTTATCTTTTATGGCCTGGTAAAGCCTTTCAGTTCCTGGATCTCTTAAAGTGGAACACACACAAAACCTCCCACAAGTAAAAAAAAAAAATAAAAAATTAAAGACCAAACACTATCTTAAAACACAGAAGCAAAAATTTGTAAATCTGTCAAACAAGAAGACAAGGGTACTCAAAACAGCATGGTTTGCTGTTTGTGTGTGTGTGTGTGTGCGTTTGGTTTTTTGGGTTTTTTTTTTTTTTTAATTTATTAATTTAAGTTTATTTTATTTTATTTAATCATTATTAAATATTTGTTATTCATGCTATTGTTACTGTATCTCAAGCAATTCTTGTACTTGGTCCACACAATCTAATATGGTTGAAATCAAACTACTGCAGAAATAGTGTAGAGTTTTATTATCATACATGACTATTTGTGTTGCTCTTGGGTATATTTGGTGATCCATCAGCCATTTGTACAGATTTTTTTTTTCCTTGTTGTTTCATTTTTTCTAGGCTTAATATATGAAAATGGATTGTGTGTCAAACCTACGGACTGCCCTTGTGACTACCATGGAAGTTTCTTTGAAGTCGGCTCAGTGGTTTATGAGGAATGTAATAACTGGTTAGTAATTTTTCTTTTTACACTGTGAACTTAAGCCTCTCATGGTCATGAAAGACAACTTTTGTAAGACCTGTCTTGGTTAAGAATTGAATGAAGTTGATAAGTACTCACTGTTTCTATGTGCAAAATCTGTTGTTTCATATGTTTTGCAAAAAAGGGAAAGATAAAAGAAAATACAGAGCTATTAATGTGAAATAAGAGCAACTTGCAGATGTTGCAGAGAATGCTGTAATGTTCAATACACTTTTCACCTCAAACTCTGCCTCAAAGTAAAAGGAATGTAGAATTCAAAATCTTAACAGGAGAATTACTTTGACTTTACTTTTTCTCCTGGTTTTGTTGTCTCACTTGGACGCCAAGAGTGTAATGTCACTATGACACTTTTGGGAATTTCTACGTTAATTTCGTACATTGGAAAGAAAAGCTTGTAGGAAGAGATAATGTCTTTATTGGATAAACTTAACTGATTAAACGGATGAGCTTGCAGATGTGCAACTTGTTTTTTCCTAGTAGTTTTTTTTTCTTTTTAAAGTATTAAGATTAAAATTGCTTGTTTATTCTTCTCAGTGTTAATAATCCTTAACTTTTATAATGGTTATCAAGGAGCTAAAAAGAAAGAAAAGTGTTATTGGATGTATGGATGAAATTTCACCTGATCATATCCTCATGACAAGTACTTGCCACAGCTCCCAGGCATTCTAGTGAGTGTGATAGCACTGTTGTACCCTTTTGTGAGACTCAAGATGTCTGGTAACCACTTCATATAGAAGAAAACCAGGAAAAACAACTTAGGGACAGCCATATATACTTCACCAAAAAAAAAAAGATAAAGGTCTGAAACTTTTTTTTTAATAGTAATTAATTAATTTATTTCATTTATTTATTTATTTCAGCACTTGCATTGGAGGAAAGTGGATTTGTACAAATCTTACATGTCCAGGTATGTCAAAGTTTTGAACATTTAACTATTTAATAACTGAATTTCTACTTTGGGTAAAATATTACTGTTAGATCTTAATAAGTTATTTCACTGTATAACTTGCATTTTTATTTCTATCTACATGTAAATGCATCAACACCCAGTAGATCAAATATTAAAAGTCTGAAGAGCTGACCTTTCAACTTTATGCACTAATGTGTCTCCATATACATCAGCATCATGTCTCTGGTAGATGGCACTACCTTGTCATTCTTGTCATTCAACTAAAGTTTGCTCTGCAGTCTTCACTTGAAAGACATATGACAAAATTACCTTTCCCTCTTCCCCCTGCCCCAGCATTTCTGGCTGGAGGTATAGTATCTAGATATTGTACAAATACCAGTTAATTATTTTTATGTGCCTGTTGAATGAGGGGTGTTATTCCCACTTCACTGGTGGGCAGCTAAACTACAAAGAGATTAAGGTCAAAAGGATTTTGCATAGTTCTTATGGTTGCCAATAGATTCAAGCACCGGTCTTGGAGTTGTGGGAGTGTTTAATGTTTCTGCAAATCTAAAATTGTTTTTAGAGCCACAAATCAAATATCCAGAATGTAAGGATTACACATGTTATTGTGACCTCCAGCATAAATTGTTTAGATATCTTGGCCTGGCACTAGGTAGGAACTTTGTAGTAAAAGCAAGGTTAAAGATCATTTCTTCACTGTGTTCTTAGTACCTGCTCATAATATGAATGCAAAGTTATAAATTATAACATGTATCAGAGTGTATGAACTCTACAGCAGTAGTAACTGTTGAGAGTACACTGTCTTTTCTGTGTACTTCAATACATTATTTATGTTTGTCAGCTGAATGCTCAGTTTCAGGAGACACACATTTCATGACCTTTGATGGACGCAAATACACTTTCCAAGCTACCTGCCAATATATACTAGCAAAAAGCCGTGCGTCAGGAGCATTTACTATATCCTTGCAAAACGCTCCTTGTGGACAGGTAAGGCTTAGAACTCTCTTGTGATATTTATATGCTGAAGGGCTTATTAACTGGGGGGTGGAGGAGCAGGGAGAATACTAAAAAGAAAAAATAATGAAAGCTACCTGCAACGGAATATATTAAAATTAATCAGTAGCAACAATTTTCCTTAATGATGAAATAGTTGAACAGCAGAGCTCAAGAAACCTGAGAAAGGTGGTTGTATATTGATGCTATATCCTGTACTATATGGTTGAAGATAAGCAAAAGGGATCCCCAAAGAAGTACTCTAAGGAACTTTTTTTATTAAATGAAAGTTGAAGCATGAAATCCACAGTTAGATACCTCTCAGCCTGACCTGTTCAAAACCCCATCAATGGACAACAGAGGTTGGGAGCCAATACATGCTCTGGTAATATGCAGGATATCTGTTATTGTCTCATTCCATTTTGTGTTACAGAATGCTTATTTCTGTGTGCAAAACAGACGGAAATATGCCTTTTAGTTTAGTTGTTGTGGTGATACTTTTGTTGGGAGAAGCAATAATCACATTAGTTGGCTTTCTGCAGCACTTGTGAGATCACCAAGAACCTTGCAGTATTTCTCACGTCTTGTTTATCCTTACTTAGGGAGTTTGCTTAATATGTCTCCATGTCCAAGTAGTTTGTAGGTGAAAAAAAACCCGCCAGATTCTCTTGGCTTTTACTATATGTTAGGCTTCATACTTCATTTAGCCTCCAACAAAGCTAGCCTAATCAGTCCCTCATAGGTATAGACCTTTACAGAGGTTTGAGTGAAGCTTTCTGGACATTAACAGCCAGGTGGGTGAGCAGAGACTTGTGTGGTATGTTCCAGGGCTACATACTACTAATTAAATTATCATTGTACAAGTTATGGGAGGGAAGTGAGAACAGTCTGAGTACTATAATGCAAGAGTGTGAGGCTTCAGTGCAGCTATTCAAGTGTCTTATCAACTAGCTGGTACCACTTGGCAGAAGAGCTGCTTTATGGTTCTCTAGGCACCATCCATTATCTTTTTCCCATTTATAAAAATTAATGAATTGAAATGGAAGGCTAAAAGATCTGTAGTGCAGAATCTCAAGTTTCTTGATATATCAAGATTTTGTGCTTTTTTTTTTAAAAAAACCCCACCCTTATCAGTCCCATCTCATTCAAGCAGATTAAAAAATGTAGAAAGAAAATACCTAGGGAGATTTTAGTTCTCTGAATCACAAAGAATCCAGTTATGTAGAGTCTTAGATCTGGTGACATAAGCAGTCATCAGGCAACAAGTTATTTCAAAATGATGTGAAATTTTCTTTAAGCACCTTTTGGAAGGAGAATCATTCCAGCAATCAGCACAGCTTGACATTATCTGAGTTTCAGGTGACAACCTCACTGGCTTTGTAGTTTGTATGATGAGAAGGTCTTCTGAATATAGTCTCTTTTTTTTTTTTTTAAGTGCCTACTGAGAGATATCACCATTCTTGTGAAAACACCTGCTGAAAGTTAGCAGGGGCAGTGCTGTGAAAGAAGCAGTTCATTGGAACAGAGAACAATTGTCAGGCAGAATTTCTCCTTTAGTTTCAGCATGAAAGAATAATAAAGCTTTTGTCAATATTGTGTAGTAATCTATATAATATGGAGGCTTGTTCTCTTGTTTCTGGTCTGCTGCTCATACCAGCTGGTCTTATTTTATTTTTTGCTTTTTAAAAAGCCAACAAAATTGTCAATTTATAGCTGCTGTTGCTGAATGACAGGCACAGAAACCTAATGTCTTAGTAAAGAGGCAAGACAACAAGATAAGCTACAAGAGCACAGCTTCACCATGCAGATATCTGTCTTCACTATCAGTCTGGGAGAGCTGGTTGAGCTGATGAAATATCTTCCATAATTTTTATAATTTTCTATTTTTAAGTTTAATTTTATCATTTCAGCTGTTGGTGAGAGATCACTGCTGCACTATTATTTAGAGACAGGAAAATTCTGAATGTAGTTTTTAATTTTTGCACACCACTGTGTGTACTTGTGTGTCTATGGTATTTGAAGGACTGACATAATTTGCTCTGTGCTAGTTCAGCATCTGTCAAAGCCACATGGTAGCCTTAGGAGATCCCTGCAGCCCTAGCAATTGTTTTCAATGAGTAGGGCAACATTTGCCCACTACTAGGCAAGTCCCAGTGTAAGTCAGTGAGAAGAGGATAAAAGTGTAAGTCTTTGAACTGAACATCATAATCTGTTTGCAGTGTGAATGATGTTATTCATGGTATAATTTTGCAGTTAGTGTGACTGTCCAAAGTTAGGGATATTTTAGCTGCATCTTCTCCAGTGCCTGTTTCAGCACTGCAGATGCTTAACATTTTAATATTTCATCGTAGGTTATGTCTTTACTGTAGGCAGTGGGATTGAAAAGTGCAGTTGCCTGCACCTCTTATGGACATCTCTTGACTGCAGCTCCGGATCAGACCCAATCAATTAGACCTCCTTCAGTGAGACCTAGACTGCTGTTTGCCAAGCGATTTCAGACATGTATGCTTTGGTATATGACATTATGAGACACTAAAGATGAATAATCAAGATGAGACTAAAATGAACAAATAGTGTGCCAAAAATAACTGGACCCAGTTTTTGACATTGTTCTTGAATACTTTTTAAATGGTTACAAGGTCTTGCAGTGAAGGAGGGTGAACAAAAGAAACAGCAGTTGGATGCTTCCCCCTTTCCTCTGTAGATGACAGGGAATAGACAGTCTTCTAACTTTATCCAACTACACTAAATCCATGTAGATAAGCTGATGTCTTAGCTATAGTAAAGAGATTTGAGTATAGCAGGAGTGGCAAAAACTTAATTCCTTCCTAGAGAAAAGAAAAATTACAAGGTGGGTTATCATGTTTTTCAGCATGTAGCAAGGTAAATTACAGAATGCTGACACAGTTAAGTTCAAGTCATATCTCAGTCCACCTCTATGCTTGATTCTCTGTGATAGAATATTTTTTTTTTTAAATAATGCAGTGATCAAATTAATTCTCTCAAGAAAAATTTGGTAATCTTCTGTGAGTAATAAGCATGCTTTAATGAGCATTCTTTCCCTATTGGCATCAAAAGCCAAAATACCTGTAGCTGTTCTGAAAGGTGGAAGTCCTGGCCTAACTGTCCTCCTAGATAGGAACTGATTAATGTTAACCTTTCTCTGCCTAGTTTCTATGTTACTAAGTGCAGGTATATTTGTTACTGTGAAGCTGCACCTCACCTAAAAAATCCACTGCACAGGCTGGAAAGGTTTCCTCTCACTTATCTGTATGGACAGGTGAGGGTTGAAACGGCAGGTGACAAGGTGCATCCAGCCATGCATACGGGCGGATCAGGACTTTGGTCGCTCGAGGTTGCCTCAGGAGATGTCAGTCCTGGACGGAAACTTCCTGATTGCCTAAGCAGCCTTTTTTCCAAACAGACTTGCCTATGCCACGTGCCCTTGATCACCTTGCTTGTAGTACGCGTGGGTAAAGCCCTTCCCAAATCTTTGCTCGCAAAGCCAAGCTATCAGTTTGTTACTGTGGTATGTTGAAGACAGTCAGTATTCAGTAGTCTTCAGACTTGTGTTGCTTTCCACCCATGTAGTATGGTGTCTAGTTGAAGATCACTACAGTAACATAAAACGTGCAGGAATTTTAAATAGTTTAGGACATCATTTATGTGCCGACTTATTTCAGAACTTGAATGAAAAAAAAAATCCAACATAACTAACACAGAACATGTACATGATGTACACAATAGTCGACTTCTGTTTTGATTAAAGCAGTTAACCTCAATTCTGTTTTTTTAAGCTGCTGTGAATATTTCTTCTGTAGGGCATGTAGCTTCTTTATGTTGTGGAATTTCAGCACGAGTCTCAATACTTTGATTTGTAGGATTTCAGTCAATAGGTGCTTTTGGTAATGTTGACAATTAAGTACCACTGAAGAGGGTGGTTGTGAGTAAGGCAGATGATGCTGAGCTAGGGTTTTTTGGAGTATGTTTCATCCAGACTGAAATGCAGTATTTCTTTCCATGTTTTTTTGTGTGACATTTTGACTTAGAGAGCTGAAATAAAAATAAGGATAAGCAATGGTAGTAATAAGATGGGTCAGTTGGATGTTGTGATACTGTATGCTGGTGTGATGCTGCCTTTCTTTTGTCAGGATTCATCCAGGGAGTTTATGAACACACTCCACAAGTCCTCTCAGAAATAATGATTTTAAATGTTTTAAATAACTATTCACAAGATGCTTCTGTCTTTCATAATTGTTTGCCTTTAAAAGAATTTTTTATCTTCTGTATGCTTTGAAAAAACCTAGCATGTCAGAACACTTTAAAGTACAAATTTTGATTTTTGTGCACAGCAGTGCTGTGGATAATGCAGCCTTGTTTGTGAGCATTCATTTAACCTCAGTGGGTCTTTAATCAGGGGGTCCCATGAATTGCAGGTGTGTTTGTACTTAGCTATGTAAGAATTATTTAGTTTCTTTTTCCAAATCCCACTTTTGAGCTGTACTAAACACACATGTGAAATCATTCCAAATACTGTTTTCTTACTTAGCTGTAAACCTGTGTTTTACAAGTGCTCTCTGCTAATAAGATAGATACAAATGAACATTTTCAATTCCCCACTAATTATAGCTTTACTTGAAGTCTTATGTGACTTTTATCCTTCTTAAGGTTTGTTTTTTGTTTGTTTTTAAATGTGTTTTGCTCTTACTTGTAGAACCAGGATGGATCATGTATCCAGTCAATCAGCCTTATTCTTAAGCAGGACCTCAAGAGACAAGTGACTCTGACTCATTCAGGAGACGTTTTGGTATATGACCAATACAAAATCAACCTGCCTTATGCAGATGGTAAGGAATAATATATAAACTTACAACTTCTATCAAGCACTAAGGCAGTATTTTAATGGCATATGCATGTGTTGTGGTACTAAAGTGGTATGATTTTAATATTCTGCGTAAAATATTTCATATTTAACTTTTCTGAGGAGAAATTATTTTCTCTGATTCTTGAACATCATAATTTCTTTTCCTTTCTTTTGTAAACAATTCAAGTAAATATAGATGGAAGGAGCCCACTCACAGATGATTTACAAACAAAAAAGCTATTTCTTTTTGCTTCAGTAAGTTTTAAATCTCTCCTTCTGTAAGGTGTTACCAAATATTCTGTGTAGGAGTATGTGACACTGTTCTGTGAGATTCAATGTTAACTTTAACAAGAGATTGATATGCAAAAATTAGTACATTTAATGTCTTTTGGAATTTCCCCAAAAAGGCTTTAGTACAAGGAAGTATGCTGCTGGTGGTGATCTGCAATGGTTGTATCTTTAAATTGATTTACATTTAGTTAAACCTTATGAATATTCTGGTGAACTCTGGATGCATTTTTAAAGAATGCAGTACTGTTGGAAGTTTCTTGTTTTCTTTAAAGTCAGTGTAATGTTTGGTGAGAAATCAACGATTAAGGGAAAATTGGGCCTTAGTAGGAAGAAAATGTAACTTACGTAAAAATGATACAGAATAAAACCAGTGAAATGACAAGAAACAAAATGCAGGCAGGTTTCCTTTGCTTTTCAACAGTCTCTGTTTTTACTCACCAGAGTTATTTGAAATACGGAAACTCTCCTCTGTATTTCTTCAAGTAAAGACACACATCGGATTACAGATACTGTACGACAGAGAAGGACTGAGGCTTTACCTTCAAGTGGATGGACGGTGGAAGGATGATACTGTGGGCCTTTGTGGAACCTTCAATGGAAATACAGAGGATGATTTTTTGTATGACTAGCTGCAAGATTTCTATTTGCTAGTGTATATATATATCATCTACAGTTAGAGTGGTAGATCAAATGTGGGCTGAAGCTGAATGTATAGATATCAAGAATAATTTACTTAGAAGTTTTGTTAGTGAAATAGTAGGTTTTAGTTTACTAACAAAAAGATCTGTAAATTCAACTATAGGGTATCAAGCCAGGTTTTGCTTAAAATACTGTAATACAAAAATACGTTGAAGTATATATGACTAGTGCTTGTTTATCTGCAAAGTTTTGTCCAAAATATGGAGTGGCCTGTAAAAGGGACTTCCTGTCTCCCTGCAAGCCTCTTCATCTCTTTCCAGCTCCTATTTTCTGCTGCAAGTTCTAATCTGCTCTCTGTGACAGAGCCTCTATTGTTCAGTGCCTTCAGGCTAACAACAGGAATTGGCTGTTGCCTGAGCTTCACTTCACTGTGATGCAGTGAAAGGTGCTTAGAGCTGCCTGAGCACCACAGTCAAGATTGCTGCTTGTCCAGCTTCTTTCTAGCATGTTACCTACAGATAATAAAGAACAAATTAGCTCCAGAGGACTGAGCAGCCTAATGGAAGTGGGAGAAGGAGAACATGAATTTAGAACTTGACAGAATACTTCTTTGACCAAGGGGAGGGGAAAAAAAGAGAGAAGAATAGAACTTCTTTCTCTCAAAACTAATAGAAAAATGGAAAATCTTTCCATAATGGTTCCCATTGAAAAACACACACACACATGCACACACACACAAATATGTTAGTGGGTTTTTTTATGAATTTCAATCTTACAGATTAAGAAGTGTTATCAAGATTTTTTTTTTTATAATGAGGCTAGGAAATATCTAGACAGGACCTTGATGAAGAGATTATTTATGTAAAACTACTTAAAAAAAATCTGTTTGAAGCACATAAGTTCTGTAGTGTGTTTTTGACAGTCTTTGAACTTGTTCTCAAATAAGTGAGAAATTGTTCAATAGTTGACATTTGTGAAAAAATCCCTTAAACTACAGGAATTTAGGGATTGTGCTGAGACATTACAGAAGCCATAATGTGCAAGCATCTTGATATGTACATGCAACACCTGCCCCACAGCAGATTTGGGGCACTTGCCATAGACAGTGGTGACTTTTGCAATACCTTCACTCCCAGCTACTTTGCCAGAAGTAGTATTACTGGTTGTGTGCTTAATGCAGTCTTTCCCAAGACTGTAAAATCCCATGTTTAAATGCACTGTTTCATTCTCCCTGTACAATTGAAATGTGCCTTGGTTATTTTGATCAAAGTCTTTCTGTCTTTCAGCTTCTTCTGCCTGTTTGATTACCTCATTGAAACCTCATGGATTCAACTGCTTATGCAGTTACATTTCTTTACCTCTGGATTTCTGTTCCTTCCTCTTTTTTGCAGGGACTAGAGGGCCTAGGAAGTCAGCTACCTAGGAACAGACAGGAAAATATAGGTAGAGGAGAGATAAAAATGAATCAGATATCACTGAGGAGGCAGAATTATGAATATGAGAATGCAGACTTTCAGGGCAGTGATTCTCCCTCCTTCTGTCTTGTGAAAACGGAACTTGGTCTGTTTTGATCTGTCTTTCCTTACAAAGTATCTAATGGCTCTAGAGCACATCTCTTGTTTCTGGGCCTTTGCCTGGAAAGAAAGAGGAGTCCTGAAACTTAAGCTGACTGCTTTACACGGAAATGCATGTGAATATGGAACAGTGGAAAGGGAGCTTAATCAGCTCTGCTGAAGAGGGTGGTAGAACTGAGAACATTCTGTAAATTCACTGTGTCTTTTGTGACTGACTTCTGTTTTGTAAAAGATCTCCAGTTGGAGTAACTGAAAGCACTCCAGAGCTGTTTGGAAATGCATGGAAAACTTCATCAGCGTGCATTCTTGTGCATGATAGCTCACAAATGGATCCATGTGATATTCATCTGCAGGCAGGTGGGCAGTGAAAGTCAATTGTTATGTACAAATGTACTTCTACTTCTATCCGTGCCGATTTTCCTAGTTGGATCAGGGCAAAGTAATAAACAGTCCTACCCACTGAAAAAAATAAGTTGTATTCCCTAACAAATCACATAGTGTATTGTTTAAGTATTTTATGATACTTGCAGAGGCACTTGAAATACCTTTTTTTATTTCTGGTTTGCAGCTACAATGTGTTGAGTTAGACATGCATTAAAAGTTGGTTGTATGTCTAGTATTGGTGATGCTGCTGGGTAAGATGGAGACTCAAAAGTATTACAGTATTCAATTTTGAAAAATACTGAAAAAATGAAATATTTGATTTTGTTGTCTGATATTGAAGAGAACAAATAGGAGAAAGATGCTGATGCACTGCCAGCCCTTAGACTCAGCCAGAAGAGTCCAGCTGGGAAAGATGCTATGGACTCATGCCATGAGGACCACAGATGGTCACTAAGACATCCTTTAATAGTGATGAACTCTGTAGATCATCAGTTATATCTGTTTCATAGTTCTTACCACCTCTTGACTTGGACTCTACATGCTTTTTGGCAAGATATAGGGGTAAAATATTAAATAAAGTTTTGCTTGTAATTTCAGCAGTGCTAGGAAATCATCACATTTCCTGCTACACCATCCCATCTTTTGAGTGTTATATAATGTGCAGCACTAAGAAGCTGCATTCTTGTTAGTGGGTTTGAACATAAGTATAGGAAAAAAAGTGGCCTGTACAAGAAATCAGAAATCCTGGAAAAGGAATTTTGAAGTCCGAGTTCCTGCATGCCTCTATTTTTTTGGGGAATACAAAGTTAACTCTTTCTGGGTATGCTAATGTAGCATAGTATTTCTTTTGATTATTGTTGCACAAATATTTAGTGCATTCAGAATTAAGGCACTCAGATGTATGCTGTGTTTGGAGCTTCTTATGTAATTATTTGATACTGCTCTCCCTCTCCAGTAAGACAGTGCCACCCTGAGCTGGCAGCTCTGGCTCTGGCAACAGAAAAAATGGGTAAACGGTTATTCTTTAAGGCAGTGTGTGTCTATGAAAGGCACTGGGTAGTGTGTAGCATCTGTTGCCTTACCCACATTGATGAATTAGTTCAAAGACTGTATGTAGGCACTGTCTAGGTATTGTAAAATTTCCAAGTTCAAAACTACGAGCAGCTAACTTCTTTTCTGACTTTTCATGTAGCTGTATAGATAACAAAGATTAAAAGGTATATATGGCAATAGTATATAATCATGATCAGTTGTTTGGTATAGAAGATACTTTTTATTCCAAGTCTTTTTAAACTCCCTTGCTGAAACAGTGTTTAATCTGTTATTTGTATAGCCTCTTATGCAGCGGAAGCTTGTAGCATCCTTACGAAAGACCTTTTTGCTCCATGCTATCCCTATTTGAGTCCTGTTCCCTATTTTGAGCAGTGCAGAAGAGACACTTGCAAATGTGGACAGATTTGTTTTTGCTCTGCTCTGGCCCATTATGCTCATCATTGTCGAAGATTTGGAATTGTAATAGATTTCAGAGGACGTGTCCCAGACTGCTGTGAGTTGCCTTTCACTTCTAATTTTAAATAGGCTTCAGAATGAACATAAAAGTAAATTAATATAATATTTAAATGAGAAATGAATTGATTCTATAATGATCTGTTGTGTACAAGGCAAGGTTCTTTTTTGTCAAGACAGAATTAGTACAAGTGTTTTTAGAGGATTGTTGATTTTTAATTTAAAATGAATGGTAGAATACAGATAATGTAGAGACAGCCAAAGGTGACATCTGTTAGCTCCTCTATAATGCCTCACAGTTATAGGATTGGGATTATATTATGAATTTTTTCAGTTTATATGAACTGATATATGAAGATGTTGATAGGACACGTAGTGCCATTTATAATTTTTTGTTTTAAATTATAGGATTGAAAACCTATGATGATATTGAGCAACATCTGCAAAGTACACATTTTATTTCTTGCTTTTAATGTTTTTGTTAAGATGCTGTGCATTTCCTAAAGCCCATGCACAAGAGCCATGCATTTTCAGAGTCAGAGGAAAAGAACCTTCAACTGTTCTGTTTTCCCTGTGTAAATCTGGATTAACTATGCAAACTTCATTTACTTGTTATTACTGCGGATTTACATCTGTGTCGTGTACACAGCATAGTGCCAAAATAGCAATTTTAGTGGAATTTAATGTGATTGGGAATGAAAGAATAGAGATGTTTATCAGAAAACTGTTGGGAGGTACTTGACTCTCTTGCACTGTAATTTGAGATGTTTGTTTCATTTGGACAGCTCTTTCGTGTGAAGATACAAAGGAGTACAGTACTTGTGTATCTACCTGTGGCAGAACCTGCCAAGCACTGTCCATGCCAGAGACATGCAGCAGTGATTGTGTAGAAGGCTGTGCTTGTCCTTCTGGAATGTATTTGAATTCCAAGACTGAACGATGTGTACAGAGGTAGGTAAAGTCGCATTTCTGATAGTCACATTCACTATTTTAGACCACTGCATTTGCAAGACAGAGTGAAAAACTAATAAACATGTAACCTTGTGGATATTATGAATCTGTAAACTTGGAGGGATCATAGAACTATACAGAACCTGTGTGTTGATAAAAAAATAGCTCTTTCATAGTACTGACACTCATCCAACATCTTCAAAATTAGTTACTACATATTATCTGGGTTTGGCAAATAAGAGATACAAAAGGTGTTCACTGTTGTGTAGAGATGCTACTTTGTTACTGATTTGTTTTGGAATGTGCTCAAGATAGATGGTGTGTTGAGATCAATTTCTTGTATTTAAAAATCAAACAAGCAAACAAAAAAAAACCCCAACCACAAAACCCCAACCCAACCAGCCAAAAAAACTCACCAAAACTAACAAAGCAATCAACTGAACTTTGAACAGCAGTTAAGTTATTGGGAATTTTTTTCTTCCTTCAGTTTGAGTTAATCATAGTTATATATTTTTCCTCTACTCCAGAAATGAATGCCCGTGTTATTTTCAAGGAGTTGACTATCCACCTGGAGAAAATGTTATGACATCTTTGGGGAAATGGTAAGATACTTATTTGTTGTGTTTATTTTTTAAGAGCTCTGGGTCAAGTCATTCTGAGAAGTCTGTTGGTGTTTTTTGGTGGTGTGCTGTGGTTTGGTTTTGTTTGGGTTTTATTTTGTGGGGTTATTTTAAATGAAAAGTACAGAACAAGCTTACATCAGTTTCCCATGCATGTTTGGACAGAGCTTCTTTAGAACTTAGGTTTTCAGGTGCTTATAATCTAATATATTAATGTGCAAAGTAGAGAGAAAAACCACTGTAATTTTGTACACCCATAATAATGTAGAGAGCTCCAGAAAACCCTAGACACTTGCTGACTGTTGATTCAAATTTGTTCAGCTAGATCTTCATTGCTATTCTCCTTCCCTATACCAGATTGTAAATCCATATATATCTATATATGTCTATATATATCTCAATATATCTCTATATATCTTAATTAGCAAGTTAGCTCATCTTTACCTCAGGGTATATTTCCTGGAGAGTACCAGGCAACCCACTCTGCGTATGGGGGTGTGCAAAGTCTGGGTGCACTGTTGCCTGCCTTCCTGGATATTTTTTACAGAGCTTGTGCCAGACAGCAGTTGTGGGAAAGGGCTTCTCCTGGTAGATTATTTAACTGATTTCATTTCATCCTCCTCCTTAAGGGTCTAGTTTAGCTTATTATGCTGAGCACTATGGCAGAGATATGGCTGAATGCACACCAATCTGTGATCATTCACAAATGCATTGTTTAAGAAAAGTTATTTGGAATCTGGCAGCTTATGTTTCATGTGAATCTGTTAATTAAAAATATATCTACTGGTTTACAGCTACTCGTCTTGAAGATAAGAGATCTGTTTAGTCATGAATTTGCTTGCTATGTTTTAATAAGGCTGTATACATATCTGTTGGGAGGAAAGGCTTTCAAGCTACATTACTTCAATTATCACTGAAATTTCTGTTGCAGCCTTTTAAAGGCTCATAGTTAAAGTTACTGAATGAGTATGCTGTGTCTAGTAATGTATGTAGAGAAGTACTTAGAGGTGAACATTACCAGGTGCAAATCAATGTTCCTAATGGTTGAAATCCTCAGTCAGTGCTACTCTTGCAGGGAACTGTCTGGTGCTTGCATTCACGCACACATCTTTCTTTTCTACAATGCTCTGTAGAAAAAGATCTGTACAATGTCAAGCTCTACAATGACAGTTTGCTGTAGCTGAAGGCAAACAGCCTGTTCTGATTCCCACTATTCGGGAAACCTTTTCCAAATCAGAACAGTGCAACTACTAGAAAGTAAAAAAAAAAATTAAAATATCATAGGTAAAAAATGCATTTGAACTGAACTGAAGATTAAAAATGAAGGCTTCTCAATACATAGCATGTTTCTGGGGACAGGAAAGGTGAGTAGAGGAGCGGGCATACCACTGCATCTGATGAACTAGCCTGCTCTTCTGCTTCAGGCTAGTAGCAGCCAGCCAATGGGTACTTCCCTGCCTGATTTCAGAGGAAAACATTCTCTCCAGATGCATATTTTCTGGTGCAAAGCCATTGAAGGTGATGTACAGCTAAACAGAAGAAACTGTGAGAGCAAGTGGAATGCATGCAATGGCCAGTTCTATTGCTGGGTTAAGTGTATTACATCTAAATACAGTGAGATGCTAGTACAGATTTTGATCTAAAGAAACTCAGGGAAACAAGCTGCACATACTGATGCATAGCACAGGAACTGGGGAATATGAAGACACTTCTTTTAAAGAATAAAGCATTTTTTAAGACCCTCACTTTTGTGTCTTAAACTTCACAGAAGCCTAGCTCCAGGGTTGACACATCCACCTTTCACCTGGATGTCAGAATTGAGACAACATAGATAGCAAAAGTCTATTGCAATCAATGACAGAGAAAAGTGTAACAAAAATGGGACTGTTCTTTCTAGCCACTCGTTTAATGATTTATTTTTATATTGACACAGTCTTGGCTTAGCCCAGTTTTTCAGTCTCATTCAGTTGCAACCCTTACTGTGTACTGTTCTACTTTCCCACATGTCACCAGTGACACTTGATTCCAAAGTAATGCTTTGAAAAGCCAGCGCTTTCTCCCTCCTTCAAAGTTAAACTTTGTCCCTCTTGTCTTTTCTATGCGTGCTCTTTTGCACTGTTTGTCCACAACTCAAAGCATTCTAGGAGCTGTGAGGTACCAGCCATGCTCCCGTCCCAGCCTCTCCTGCACACTGCGGTGTTTGCACTCACAGTCCTTCAGGCCCTTGCCTCCAACACCTTCATTGCAGCTGTCTATGAGCATGCCGTCATCCTGCCAGATGCTCCTGATGAGCCCGTTTCTCCTGACGATGCTTTGGCCCTGATGAACAGCAACATGGATGTCTTGGAAGGGGCCATCAAGGAAGCTGCCCAGCAGGTACTAGGTGTATTGTGAGTGCTGTCAATTAGTGTTTTCTGCTCCTGGTTGTCTGTTGATGGGTGAATTCTTAACGGAACCTTTTGTGCCAGGGTGCCCACATCATTGTGACTCCTGAAGATGGCATTTATGGCTGGCGCTTCACAAGAGACACCATCTACCCATACCTGGAGGATATTCCTGATCCAGGGGTGAACTGGATTCCTTGCACTGACCCCACAAGGTGATTTCTTCTGCACTGATTTATGTGCTGTTAAACTAGTGTCTCATGGAGTCAGGAACTGCTCCCAGTAAATGCCCCCAAACTGCTAATTCTTTTAATCTATTAAAAATCCCAAATACTGTAGAAATGAGGTTCATCAAAAAGAACTCAGATGGTAATGGGATTATGCAAGGTAAAAATCATTGAGACAGTTTCACTTTTAAAAATTGCAAAAGGAGAAAAATGAGGAAATGTTAGGCAAAATCAATTATTAAAACATGCAAAAATTTATCTCTTCAGATCAGTTGTAAAAATCTTCTGTAAGTATTCTATCAGATGCATAGATTAGACAAGGTGATTCAGTCCTCATTACATGTGGCTGGGTGATTTCTAAATGATATTGTACAAAGTATTTATCTAGAGCTGAAAGAAGTGCCTTTTAGAAATACAGCTGCCTGCACAGTCTGCTGCATTATGCAGGGCTGTTCTGAGTGGTGTCAGCAGCTGACATCAAGAGGACTGAGTCTGTGTTCAAGCTAAATTTTTGTATTCTTCTCTTCTGAGGCTTTACGAAATCAGATTTTAGGAGCCCTTGGCTCTAAATGCTGTGGTCACTTTTTACTAGAGGCTTATGGGCAGCTATCTTAAACAGAGTAAGAGTCTTAAAAAAGAAGCTAAACTCACCTTTTGAAATCAAGGCTTAGAGCTGCCTGAAAATTTATTTAAGTTATTTTAAGTTCATGCCTGCATATTGGTTTATTCTCTCACTTGTATTCTGAAGCCATCCAAATCTTTGTATGTGTGTTAGTTGGGAATTATATCTGCACAGAAAACAATATTGGTAAGGGTACAGGAAAGAAGAACACAAGGAGAACATCTTTTAAAGGTAAAAGTGATTGGCAAATTAAAATTATGCTATGAACAGAGAAGAAATGAACAGAAGCTATGATTGGATCTATCCCTTTTCGGCACCTGGGGATGTGCAGTTACTGGAATGGTAATTTTGAATGCATTTCTTCCATATCTTAACTTAAACTTACAAAATTTGTTTGTTTGTTTGTTTTTTCCCCGTAAAATTCATCAGATTTGCTCCTGCTCCAGTGCAGGAACGACTCAGCTGCATGGCCAGGAATAACTCCATCTATGTGGTTGCAAACATTGGGGACAAGAAGCCTTGTAACTCCAGTGATCCCAGCTGCCCCAAGGATGGTCGCTATCAGTACAACACTGATGTCGTCTATGACCCAGAGGGAAAACTGGTGTCTCGTTACCACAAGGTAAAGAGGCACTTCAGCATCACCCTGTCATTGAATATCAGTATATTTTTCATCTCTCTGGTACAAATTTCAGCAGGTTTACATGATCATTTGACATTATTGTTGAATGACAACCAATCCAGGATGATCTGGTGCAAGAATCTTATGAACAGAAGGAAAAGCAGGCAAGTGCTTGCTCAGTCAGGCATTATTCCCAGGAGCACTGCAGTAGCAGAGTGTATGCCAGATACCAAACACCTAAAGGCTACATTTATGATAGTAAATGGGAAAAGAGCAGTAACAGTTTTTCATACTCTGTAAATGTTAGCTGGTCCTCGATACACGGTTAGGCAAGCCAGATGGAGCTTTAGCAGGTGACCTCTTGGCAGAGTTTAGCAGTTTATATTGGCTGGGCTTTGCTCCCAGGAGGCAGGCAGGGCACAGCCACTCCATTTTGCAGGGGAGGGTGTTAACTGGATGCATGCAAACCCAGTGACCAGTCAGCTCAGATATCTCAAGCCCCAGCTTTGACTTAAAGCCTATCTCAGATATGAAAGTAGCTATTCTTAGTTTTGCCTTATTTTCAGTTTCTAATATGTCATTTTCTTCACCTGCAGTACAACCTGTTTAGAGGAGAAACTCAGTTTAATTACCCAACAGAGCCAGAAACCATCACCTTTGAGACCCCCTTTGGGAAGTTTGGCATTTTCACTTGCTTTGACATCCTTTTCCGTGAGCCTGCTGTGGTCCTGGTGAGTGAGTTGCAGGTGGACACCGTGCTCTTCCCAACAGCTTGGATGAACGTCCTGCCCTTTCTGACTGCGGTTGAGTTTCACTCTGCCTGGGCTATGGGCATGGGTGTCAACTTCCTAGCTGCAAATACACACCGTACCAGCATATCTATGACAGGTAATCAGTTCTCACTCTTTCTGAAAGATCTTTATAACCATAAATCTCTATTCCCTGAGATGCAAGGTGATTTGCAGAAAAATGTAGACTATTTATCTGAAGGTGAACAGTTTAGTCACCAAATTTTAAACCTGATAAATCCTGTCATGTTTAAAATCCTGGTGCCATACAATGTACAACCCAAACTTGTGTATTTTCTTTTCTTCGCCTTAGGTTCTTGGAATTTTCCTTTCTTTCTTTTAATGCCTCTAAAACAAGTAGTTAGTTACTGCCCTTTCCACATGAGTAGAAACTACTGAAACTTAGGCTCTTTTCCTCTCCACCTCTAAGTCTGTGACTGCATGTCAAATTGCAAATATACTTGTAAACTGCATACATGGCTTCATTTATTATGGCCAAATGAAAGACTTATTTATAGTTGTATTTAACACAGTTAGGTGGAAAAGTGTTAAAAACAAATTTTCAGACCTATTGCAGTAACACTGCTAGGAAGTCTATGCCTAGGGAAATAAATGCTATTTTTTGCTAAAGCATGAACTGTGTGTACTGAGTTGCTAGTGGTCAGCTTTGGTGAGACTAAAATTTCTGTACTATTTATAAAATAGTGGATAAAATATCAATAGTGACAATTAAAAGGGCAATATGAAATTTTTTTATTCTTTTTGCACTGACCTTTGTGTTTTCCTCAGGGAGTGGTATTTATGCACCAGACGGAGCCAGAACATACTACTACAATATGAAAACTGAGGATGGTCACCTCCTTGTTGCTGAATTAGATTCACACCCTCGCCTTTCTGCTGCCTTCCCACCAGCTGTCAACTGGAGCTCATATGCTTTCAGTGTTGAAAGATTCTCATCAAATGACAGTGATTTTGGAGGACTCATCTTCCATGACTGGTTCACTTTCACGGAGCTTGCTAAGCCTGAGGGGAATCGCACCATTTGCCAGAAAGACCTCTGCTGTCACTTGAGCTACAAGATGGCAAAGAAACGAGAAGATGAAGTTTATGTGCTGGGTGCTTTTGATGGGCTTCATGTTGTTGAAGGACAATACTATTTGCAGGTAATGATTCTTTGGAAGAGGGCTACTTATTTCGGGAATCATCTTTACAGGGAGAAACCTTCAACTCTGTGGGGGGAAAAGACAATTACTTTCTTGAATCCTGGAGTCTTATTTGTTAGCAGCAGGAAGTAGTTGATAAAACATCCAAACCTGATTACTTTTATATCCAACAGATGCAGTGGAGAGGTCTCTAAACCTCTTTTAGGTTCCCAGAGTGCACTCACCAGTTATTTAGGTGTGCAATATTTGATAAATTTCGGTCCTCTTTTTTGACTGTCTGCAGCAAGTGTCTGAATCTCCTCTGTAATCTTCATCAAAGAGTTGCTGTTAAAAAAAGTCGGTTTATCATATATCTTTTTATGAGATAATTTGATAATTTAGAGTCACAGAGATGTTAATTTGTTGTCATTTCTTAAATTACAGCAATGAAGTTTACCGAAATGGCATATGACATTTACTGGAAATGTCAACTCCTCTTTTAATCAGATAGTAGGGAAGACATAGTTTCATCCTGGTTGAGTTTGTTTAAAGCCACGTTAGAAAATCTTCTTTGCCTTCATAATTAAGTTACTGTGCCAGCAGATTATTCATTTTTTAGTTAATTACTTCTATTTGTCCACATGGTCTTTGCATAGCAGCTGGGACAGACTCCAGGATATAGGGGGAAGTCTTAGCCAGCAAACAGCTCGTCTAATGCGTTTAAGAAGGTACCTTGAATAAATTCATTTCTTAATGAGCTCACTTAGAAAACTTATTGCAGTGATTGTGGAAGCTGCCAGATGGTCTCTACCAGTACTGAATTTTCTAGAGAAAACAGGAATTCCTACTCTTCCTTTTTCCCCTCAGTATTTTTTTTCATTTCCTCAAAACATACTGATAGAATTTTAACCCTTTTTTTCTCTGCTTATTTAAATTTTAACCCAAAACCATATTTGCTGATGAATAATACTTCTGATGTGTGCAAATTTTTCTTCTGTCTCCCAATATCTGACACAAACAGAAAATCTCTATCACCTCTCTGCAAAACCAGCTAACATATTTTGACTCTTCACAGGAGTACTAGCTCTATTTCATATTTCTTCATGATTTCCATGAACATTTATCAGCTGGATAATTAACTGTAAGAGCAAAAAGAAAACATTGCCATTGTTACTTTCGTCTGTATGCTGCAACTACTAAGACAAAACTGTATCTCCCTGACATATACTCACCAGTGTTTGGATGAAGAACATCAAATTCAGATTTCCCATGGACTGCCAGGCCTTCTAATGAATTTCATTAGTGACATATACAAATACCAGTAGGAGGACCTGTGTGTACAGCTGCACAATGTACTCATGATGAGGACTTTGTTTCATTTGTGTACAATTTCCATTCACAATCTCATCTTCCAAAGACATGTAGGAAAGGATCATTCCAACAAGAGCACTGGCAATTGGAAGAATTAGTGGAAGTGGCAGGATTAGGCTTCAGGGATGAAATAAGTTGCTCTGGCAGCACTTACATCAGTAATGGGTTATTTCTGATAACTAAGGTAATGAAGCTCTGGAATAATCCCAATCGGGTCAAAGAGTGAAAAAATATGCTACAGCTAAAAAGGAGTTGCTTAAAGATTATGAAAGAGATCCTGTGACAGTCACCTGCCCCAACGCACACGGGTTTTAATGACACAAGGCTTTCCTACCAGAGTGTTTCCGACTTGCTAAATATGTTGTTACATCTTCCTCCCCACAGATATGCACGCTGCTCAAGTGCAAGAGCACAGACCTGAACACGTGTGGGCAGCCGGTGGAGACAGCTCAGACCAAGTTTGAGATGTTCTCCCTCAGTGGCACGTTTGGCACCAGCTATGTCTTTCCAGAAGTCTTGTACAGCGGAGTGCAGCTGGCCCCTGGGGAGTTCCAGGTAATGGGACACCCTGGAGCTGTGTCATGCTAGGTTCTCTGTGCAATAGTAATGGAATAAAGTGTCTCAAAGCAGCCAAAGTGAACTTGCTCATGGTGAATCATCAGGTCTATTAAATAGTTTTTAATGAAGTCACTAGTTTGTATAACAGATATGGTCTGACGTACCTCTTCCTGTTTTGTCACATTTTTCTGAGCTCTTAGTATGTTCATATCTAACCATGTTCTTCACTTACATTTGTCAATCAGGTATTGAGTGATGGTCGCTTGATAAGTAAGACAAGACCAACAAAACCAGTCGTCACTGTGACACTTTTTGGACGGTGGTATGAAAAGGATCATCTGAAGCAAGACCCACAGCTGCCAGCCTTCTCATGATATTACCAAAACTGAAGCTGTATGCTATTAACCCTACGTCCAAATGAGATACAGCATCCTCTACTATAACAATCCCAATTATATTTCTTCTTTCCAGTTGCATAGACTTCTTATCTA
>JAOSLQ010034018.1:0-26783 GCA_025629905.1 Lorius lory | reverse complement strand
ACACCTTGCCCTTCTGTATGTGATGTGCATAAGATCACTCCGCAGGATATAGTATTCTTAACTGTAGCATTATGAAAAATTCCAAGCAAAGTTTATTATAAGCCCTGGGTCTTACTCTGTACTCTGTCAACGAGCCCGTTTACATTTCTTTTCCATTTAAACAAACTCAATTTTGACACTGGTTTAATTAAGCAGACTATTTTAAAGGGATGTGCCACAAAATATTTACATTAGAAAAATCTAACACCTGCCTATTTCTCATACTGATGGTCTATTCCAGTGAAAACTAACATTTTATACCTTTTCGTGAACCTTTTGCCCTGCCTCCATTCCTTCAATATGCTCTGATTCAGCAGGCCCTTCACCAGCTGCCATTTTCCTTTGAATGTGTGCATTTTGTTCGCGCAAAGCTACAATCTGCAAAAGAGAGAAAATATGTGGTCAACATACATAATAAACCTTAAAACTACTAAGCAGAAAATTTGTTAAATCTATTAATATTTTGATCCTATTTTGGCCATTTGTAGCATTTGCAAAATTATCTGTACATGCAAACAGGTTTAAATACCAAACATAGTAATGTTAACCATTGATTTTGTAACAAGTCAAGGACAACTCATTCTTCTATGCAGAACACAATGGACACCAAAGTATCATTATATAAAAACAGTACTGAAAGGCTATGAATCAAAAGCAGGTGATGTAAAATGAAGTGCTAATTTTCTCTCAACTTCCCATCTGTTACTAAGTGCAACATATGTTTTGACTAATCTGTGTTAAGAAAAACATGTATATGCACTAAAACAGTCAATGAATACCACAGACAAGGGCTTTTACATACAAGTAGGTTTCATGGTATTGAAAGTATTGTTTTATTTATTGGTAGTGCTAGTAAAAATCCCATGCAGCTACTGGAAAATAAGTTGCTTTCTCCCTAATTTTGCAGCCTACCCTCAGACAGTAAGCAGGATGGAAAGATTCAGGTCCTAAAAGACTTTTACATGCTATACTATGGTAAGCTGGAAAATCTGGCTAATATAAAACTTACTTATTTTGATAAATCACACAGTTAGATCTCTCTATACAGTTCTACTTTCATAAACATCCGTAATGAATGATTTACTGGATGGATAACATTCTGTATTAAACAGTAGAAAGTAGGTAAGATGTATACATGCTGTTTTTGGAAAGCTGGTTTTAAATGTAAAGGCTTCTGTCACTGTACTGTGTCTGCACAAATCCTGAGTCAGAAGCACCCTAAAACACTGTCCTGGCCTAAAATAGAATAGCATGGGGTGGGAGGGAAGATTCAAGGCCACACTACCTCCTAAGTGCTTACAGCAGCCAAGATTTTGTGGGACACTGAATTTGACTAAATTTAATTTTAATTTACATTAAAATACGTTTACTTTGATCGGAATAATTTAATAAAAAATGTGTTTTTTTCAAGTATGCTTTTTAACTTATGTTTAAATTCTGATTTTCTGATTCTATTTGAATCAGCTCTGACCAGCATTTGCAATCCCATGGACCACTGTAAACAACTCTTCTTTAGTATGGATTTTGAAAACTGTTATGATTTGAGTCAGGTTGATTCACTGCCTGCTAAATTCCAAATTACAGCCTTTGAAGGACTCATGTGACTACCACAGATTTCAGTGCTAAGACTGAGACCTGAGGGTAACATTTCAACCAAAGCAATTATAGGAAAATATAAAAGAATGGGAATTAAAACTGTCCGACACAATCTGTGTCTTTTGGGATCATACAAACAGAATGAGCTTTAAAATGTTTTGCTTAAAGAAGAGAATTAGGTCCATCTTAAATAACAAAAAGGTCTTTATAATCTCATTAGTATAGACTCCCTTTGTACACAGGACTTGGTAATTTAACAACTTTTTTTTATGAATAGTTTCACCTATTTCTTTTTCTTTACAGTTCAAATGGTTTTCAAATCTAAGTTACCGAAATTATGGTTCTCACCAAGCAGAATTAGCCATCAATTACTGCTAAGTGACTTCAAGGTAGATTAAGGGAGATACTTCAATGTACATGTTATAAAATTCTGATTATATGTGAAGTAAAGCAAGCATAAAATCATAGGATATGTTAACTGGCAGCCAACAGTAGATCTGGATTTTCGTATGATCATCTTTCATTGATCCATTAAAAGGCAGACTTCACTATGCCTTCATTTTGAATTACCACCTGCATCTAAGAAAACCCCTTTAGCTCAACAAGAATATTGTATAAACACTGCTCAAAATTTTATTATTTCATCACATATTTCACAATAGTTATTTTTTCTTAGCCTCTGATGGTCTTCAGGTACCCTAGGATTACCACTTTTTAAGTATGTAAGTAAGTAAGTAAAAACATGCAATTGTCCCTTCAAAGCGAAAGGCAAATAAAAGAGTACAATATTGTGTATCATTATTTTGGGGAGATTCACTTGATTTTTGAACGGGAAAAAATTTCTTTGCCAAATCCCCATCATTGTTACAGCTAATTTTTTCAATGGTTTTGTTACCATAATGAATGCAGAGTAACTATACACAGGAATAACATGGAGTTTGAAGTCTGTCACATCTTTACAGTTTCAGCTCTAAGGTGGTCATCAGATAACAGATGTAAGTTGTGCAGATCCACACAGCTAACTTGTTTTCATACTTTTTCTCTATTCTTGATTTAAAGACTAAATTAAGGCAAAATTAATGCTCCTAAAGAAGCATGGAAACTTTCCTGTGTCTTTCAAATAAACAAGAATATTTACTCATAGGTTATTGAAGCAAAGTTTTTTAATTGCTATAACACTCTTGTTTATTACTTACTTATTTCTTATTTAACTTGCACTTTCCAGAATGTGCAAATAACTTGAAAATGTACTAATTTAATCACTGAAGAATTTGTGTAACTTTCTACACAAGAGGCCAAAACACAGCTGAATGGATGATGATGATGATGGAATAGGTGAAGGTGAAGACAGAGAGGACTCTATTTCCTAGGTAGCCTCTGAATCTTAAATTCTAATCATCATTACAACAGCAGACAGTGATAATACCACAGATCTAGGTAAGAAACTAATTGTGCAGCATACATAAAATTTAGTAATATTACTTTTGAGAAATGCCTATTCCTTATATTGATGTTTTTATGTTTATGATATCTAACTTAAAGTATCTACTACAAAACATGCCTGCAGACAGCTTTCCAAGTACCTAGTACTATTTAATCCTCTAAGGTTAAATCCTTAATGGTTTTCATGCTAAGTTCGCTTTTGAAAAAATAAAAGCTAACATTCTTGAGGATGGAGTCACATCTGCTAAAATCAAACCAAATCAAATTCAAAAAAAATTAAAAGACCAATTGATAGAAAACAAATGGGGATAAATACCATTGTTGTATTTACTACTGTTGGATACAAAACTGGACAATCAACCTAAACATTCAAGTCCAAATAATACATGCTAAAATATGATCAAACATATCACATATTTTTTCCTTCTCAAATTCTGGCTGTGCGCCTTTTCTAAACTGCTATCACAGACATTGTTTTCCTATTTAGCACACTTGGCAAGATTTGACCTGGACCACAGCAACAACAATTGTAGTCTAATCGAAAGCTAATGTAAAACTGCAGAGATGCTAGTCTTTCCATAGTTAAGTCTAAAGATAGCTTCCTGCTGCAGGCCTAAATTTGGCTCCCTGCTAACTTTGCCAAACTCAGTCAGATGAGCTGAAAAGTTGTTTCTTGATTGAGAAAACCAAAGCAACGTTTGTGAGCTTAAAAAGACTGAAATGTGGAGTATTAATTTTCTAGTTAGGCCTTTCTAATTGCTGTGGCTTGAGCCCATCAAAATATCCTATAACCTAAAGAAACATTCCTTTAGCCTGTTGTCTTCTAGCAGGCATGTTGATCTTCAACATACTTCACATTTTTGTAGTGAGTTTTTGTGACTGACAAGGGAGGATTTCATAACATTCAAACTTTGAAGAATTTCCACCAATTTAGATTCTGTCTTCTATGTTTCAAAGGTACACAGAAACAAACAGCATGATTTCTAAAGTCCCACCTTGTCATAATAATTCTGAATATATTGTTACACAACTTCTATGTTTTTGTCTCAAATCTAAAATATTTTCAACTTTCTAAAGCCCACCTTTTTTAATTACAATTTTGGTACACATCCCTACTATATTACCCATATAAATTCTCTCCAAAATCTTGGCAGAATTTGTGTCCATTATCTATCAACATCACTGAATCGTATGTTTTTTATGAAATAAGGATTCAATGATTTAGTTTCAAAATTAAAACTGGTCTTCATTACCATAAATGACCAAATCTACATCCTGTGCCTGTACACTTGAAAATACTAATCTGAATTCAGATGTTAAGGGAATATTCATTTCAAATATTAAAATACAGCATAGAATAGAATATCAGTACATAAGCCAGAAGTGATCTGAAGAAGTACCTGTTGTTACAGAACCATACCCATCAGCCAAGCTAGTGAAAAGGACAATGTAAGACAATCATTTCATCATGAATAAAGATTACACAAGGCTATAAATCAGTAAGGAATAGCATAAATTACATCTATTTAGCAAGGGAAACAGTCTGATTTCTATCTGTAGCAGGACACTATGACATATATATGACAGAAAAAAAAGATTCACACTGTAGTTGCAAAAACTACCAAATTGTAATGGGTGACCAAAATGAAAAGGAAAAGCAGCACACAAAAAAAAAGGCAACATTTGAACTATGTTCGATAGACATCAAAACCCCAAATTGGAATATACAAATTATACATGAGAATGCAACAGATTTATTCTTGGTGCAAAGTCTCCCACAAGACACAAACGAAGCAGAAAAGTGTTTCCTCTATATGTTTACTTTGGGTATTTTACCAAATAATTAATTTGAAATTATTTGAGAAGTGTTAGATCAGAATCCATTTCTAAACATAAAAAATCCTAAATGATGTGGGTACCTCTGTTGCTGAAACTTATTCAGTTCTTACTTCCAATTCAGTGGCCACTTGTTACCTTGCTAGTTTCAGGCTTCAGGTAAGTAACTTTACTATGCATACTTTAAATACTTACGTATAACAACAATGAAAAGGAACTACCAACTTATACATTTTTTAGTAACAGTTACCTACTATACATACGTTTTTTCAATTATGCACTTCTTGGTCTGTGCAGTCTGATGTCATCCAAAAATCTGTCTTACATCTACAGAACTTTGGTCTTGTCTCTTGACTACTTACTGTACATGTAACTCAAGCATCAATGGAAAAGCTTTTATTAGATTTCCCATAAGTATTACTGATTCACTGCCAGACTTTCCCTGAAGGAGCCAACATTCTTCAACCCCTTACAGTTTAGTTCAGAGCTGTATGATATTTTGACTGCTGATTGGCCTGTGTTCTGGTGTTTCGCAACTTTTCAACCAAACATGTAAAATCAAACCTGAATTAATTTATTTTCTTGATCAAATTACTTAAATCCAATGAGAAAGTAGCACATAACCTGCAAAACACCAAGATACTCAGATATGGTTTAGATATAAGATTTAAATATGTAAGAAAATATTTCCCTGTTCAAATAGCAAGTTGAAATCCTTCCAGGCTGGTGGGAAGGAACTAAATGCATTCCTTTTTCTGTTGTGAATCATGGTGATATTTGGTCCACCTAATTAGTGTTGATAACTCCAGGAAGGAAGAATAATAACTTTAGGGAGGAAGACTGATTTTGTGGTTCAAAGCTGAGGGGATATCAGGATCTCTAAGTCTGAGATGATTGCTGGTGGTGTTATCTGATAAGATTTGCAGTGAATCTGAGAATACTGACTAGTTAGGGGCCAAACAAAATAATACCCCGCCACTAGGCTTTTCCTGGAAGTGTTCTGATATCCTCAGGAAGGAGCTGTTGTTACCATCAATGTATATCTCATACTGTAAATTACAAGGATGGTATTCTGGGTACTTTTCCCACTCATAACAATTTCCTTCACTTGAAATCTTAGCCCCTGAGGCCTTATTCCCAGTGCTGCTGTTCTGTAAAAAGTTAGTACTTTGTCTATTGACTTTTTTTTAAATGTTTTTGTAATTTAAATTGTATTTAAAACCATCCACTAGTAAAGGATTTACATATAATAATCACATTGATTTAATTTTGCTTTCCATTGAATAAATGATTACAGTATATAGAGATTTAAGGATATTTAATTTAATTAATAAACATATTGATGTTTACAGAGGTTTCTTTCTGTAGCATTCTTGGTAATATTTAAAATATTTTTTGCTTTGCTTTTACTTACAATTTTTCTACTGTGAATTTAATTTATTATTAAATAGTTTCAGAACAAGTTGTCGTGCTGCTTTGTTATTAACAGAGACTCTAAACACATGTATGATGTTAGACTGTCCCCAACACCATCAAGAACCTGGATCACATAAAAAATGTAAAGCATTAAAGGAAGACAATAAGTTTTTGAAAAGCTGTTTTTTATAAACTTGCCCTACGCTAAATCACCGAACCTTTTTTTTTTTCATTTTCTGACATTGAAACAAATTGGTCCTATGCAATTAAACTCACTGATAACCATGTTTTACTTTGCTGAAAAGCTGAAAGATCTCGAAGACTTTTTGTTTAATCTCCTCTTTTTACATGGATATTATGCTAAGCCAACTTCTTGTCACTATATTGTGTCAGCTTTCCATCCAGCTCTTATTTATGTAAGTCTTTCAGAGAACAGTGAAATTGCCTACTTGGATGTCCTCCTACGTTATTCTATCATAACATTCCATATTTGAACAGTGTTAAATATCAGATTTCAGCCTACTTAGAACATAACTCAGACTCCTGGTTCACCTTCTGACTTTGCTTTAAGTTTAACAGGTGTAGCTCGTTAGCTTGTGTAAAACTTTAATCAATGTCTATCCTTTGATATGGTAAATATTACGTGTAGCACAGGGAATATATGATGCTTAGAGACAGGTGATTTCCTTCCGCTTCAATGGAAATTTAAATCCTGATTCATAAGTGTAGCCTAAATAAACATAAATGTAGCCATTTCCAGTTAGATTTCTAATTTGTGTTAATGTCAACACAGCCTTTCAGAAGCTACTGGTTAGAGAGTTCAGAGATATTCAATAGGGTGATTGAAATTGTTTTAATTGTACAATAAATTTGTCATTATTCATACTTTATTTTAGTTACAGGGCCAGAAATGCATTTTCTTGACACTTTATATGCAGCTTCTGAAAGGAATTATAATGGTAATCAGTATTTTGTATTATCAGGATCTTGTATACACTATACACTATATTTCTTTCAACCTTTGTGGAGGGGAAACATGACATGGGATGCACACTGGCAAAACATTTTCATGAAAAACAAATAGATACTTTTCTGATTCTGAGTAAAAACCAGGTCCAATAAAAGGAGAATTTTTTTCATGAGGGAAGGGCATTTTAACCAAACTAAGACAATGATGTGAGATCTTATGTGCTCTTGAGGGTAGGTTTAGGAAGGATGTATCTCATTCAGTGGGGGTCACCTGGATGCCTGCTGTCAATTTTAAGAACAGGAATTACATAAAAACCTTGGATATGTCAACATATTATTTGTATTTCTACATCAGTAAAAAGGAATGTTTTAATAATCTTCTTCAAAAGATACTTTCAATATTTAATTAGAATCACACTGAATAATTTCAGCTTTTACTGCAATTTTAATGCCTCTGTCAGTTGAGGTATGACAGATTTGGCTGCAGCCTTTAAGATATTTGTGCCTCCATCCTCTCAGTCTGAGTTTAGAAGCAGAACACGAGAAGCAGCATGAGGAGTTGCTGGTCGCAAATTTCCACTTCAACTCTTTCATACAGGATGCAAAACTAGGAACTGTGGTTCCCAAGATGTAGAAATGCATTTCCTGTTCTAAGGACAGGGGATCTTATACAGGTACAGAGGAAAAAATCTACTACAGATTTAAAATTTCTTCGCAAATTCCTCCAGTTTACAAAATTAATGCTGTTTACAAACCAAAGGCAAAACAAGTTGTCACAGTGGTGTTTGAAGTCTTTCCATCTCTCACTTTCCAGCTTACACTCTTTTTCATTCCGCTGCTTTCAAATCACTTGCAGCCTCATGAATGCTGTATCATAGCAATTCCAGCACAGCATAGAATACACTTACTTGCATATGTTTTCACGCATATTCACATCACTGAATAAATCACTGATATATTTTCATGACAGACCACTCAGGAAGTCATGGACAAGAACTCTGTGTGTTATAAAGTAAAGGTTTAGAAACAGTCAAATTAGAATGAAAAGATTTAAATGGAAATCTGGTTTTATGGTATAGTAGCAAGTTTTTTGAATGAGAAATTGAATTTTGCTTGAAATTAGATACATTATTAAGATTTCTAATTTGTTCTGGCAAGAAGATTAGCCATTTCTAGCTTTACACATATTCCAGTTGAACTCCTGTTTTTAAATATGGCTAAAATATACACACTGAAGAACTGGGGGAAACTCCTACTGTGAGTATTGAAAATGTCCCTGTGTGTTTGTTGTGTTACGTGCTCTGGAATGAAATAAGAAACCAGACAGGAAAGGCAAAATCATGACATGGCACCTTATGGCACTATAAATCATACTTTGCATGAAGTAAATAATTTCCAAATTACACCATGCTGTTATTGTTTGCAGGATCCAAGAGGAAGCCTTTCAGGCTAAGCTTCCAGTGAATAGCACAGAGATGGAAGTAACCACAGGCCCCAAAGGACAATTCCTGGATCACAAGCTCTCGCAGTGAGAAGCAGATGTACCAGTAAAACTGCTAGTGGGAGCACTTGGAGCACTACAAAGGATCTCAAAATTAGCAGCTTGTTGCACTGCAAGATCTATTTGAATTACAGTACATAAAGCAGTGCACTGGCTTAGGTGATTTTGTCAGATACCAGCCTGAAATCTACCATTTACATTCTCGCAAGATTTTCTTTTCCCAATTAAAACTTATATACTAATCAAAATGACTGAACCAAGGATGGCTTTCCTGGCATAAAAAACAATGTTTTAACTATTTCCAGAAATCAATCATAGAATCATAGAATCATAGAATAGTTAGGGTTGGAAAGGACCTTTAAGATCATCTAGTTCCAACCAATGTGATTGAGTCACAAATTCTGATTAGCTTAATTTTCTACATTGATCAAAGGAAGAGGCTAAGAAGGGAGCTTGCCCCATCTTTGAATTAAATGATGAAGCAGGTACTAGTGAGGTGGTCCTGTAATAAGACTACCAAAGTGTTCCTGAAAACCTGGGGGAACAGGTGGTGTATGTGGCTCAACAGCATTCTCAACATCCTTTACTAGACAAAAGCAGATGAAAGTCTAAGATTCACAAACCTGTCTAATAATGTAAATTCCTTTTCATCTACCAAAATCAGACCTGTGTCTGACTTTGGTAGGTGTAGTAAAGAAGGTATAAAGGCAAGAAGCTTCTCATTTAGTGTTGTTTTTCCCAACAGACAAGCAAATACAGATTTTTGGTGCTGTCTAGGTATAAAATGAGATTTATTACTTGAAATGACTGAATATTATATGAAATATTATTAATAAATACACATGGAAAAGTGAGATGTTGGCTTGGGCAGGGGGAGTCTTTCCTTCCAGAGTGGTAGCTAAAATCTCAGTATGTTTCAGTATCATGATCAAATGAAATACATGGGATAATGTTTGAGCGAGTGAACGCAAAATGCTCTTCAGGCTGTTACAAATAACAGAGTCTGACTTCATAAACCAAACTTCTTATAAATCCATACATAGTCTTAAAACAACAGATAAAAATGAATCTCCCTGAAGATGGCTTTAGTGCTGAAATGCTTTAGTTTTTCCATTTAGAAATGCAGGTTCTGAGATTTGTTAACAGTTACATTTAAAAGGGCAAATAGGGACTTAGAGCTTTATTTTCACAACAGGTAGGAGCTAAACTAACTATGGACCGTACAGCACTGCAGTCAACATCAGCCACGCTTTGAGAGAACAAAAGAAAAGCAAAAAAACTCCACCTTTTCAGATTGCAAAAATAACTTTGGAAGGTGGGGAATAAAACTTTCAGCAGTGACAATGAATGCACTTTGGGCTCCTGTACTAGGTTTTCATGCCAAGGTTTTGATAGTAGAGGTGGCTAAAGAGGTGGCTTCTGTGAGAAGCTGCCAAAAGCCTCCCCCGTGTCTGAGAGAGCCAACGCCAGGCAGCTCCAAGACATACATGATGGTGGCCTAGGCTGAGCCCATCAGTGACAGTGGCAACACCTCTGGCATAACATAATTAAGAAGGGGAAAAAAAGCTACTGCTCAACAGCAATTGCAGGTGGGAGAAAGGAGAGACAATGTGAGATTAACAGCTCTGCAGACACCCAGGTCAGTGAAGGAGGAGGCCAGCAGGTGCTTTAAGCTCCTGCATGTGGAGCAGATCTCCACCTGCAGCCTGTGGAGGATCCCACACTGGAGAAGGGACCCCCTGGGAAGCCTGTGCTGGAGCAGGCTCCTGGCAGGATCTGTGGCCCCATGGAGAGAGGAGTTCATGAAGAACTGCAGCTTGTGTAAGGGACATGCGCAGGAGCAGCTCACAGAAGACTGTCTTCTGTGGAAGGGACCAATGCTGGAGCAGTGGAAGAGTGTGAGGAGTCTTCCCCTGAGGTAGAAGGAGTAGCAGAGACGTGTGATGAACTAACCATAGCCTCCATTTCCCACTCCCCTGTGCTGCTGCAGGGGAGGAGGCAGAGAAACTGGAAGTTAAGCCTGGGAAGAAGGAAGGGGCGAGTTGGTTTTATTTCTGATTATCCTCCTCTGATTAGTAATAAATTACACTAATTTCCCCAAGTCAAGTCTGTTTTGCCCATGACAGTAACTGATGAGTGATCTCTCCCTGTCCTTATTTCTACCCACAAGATTTTCATTATATTTTCTCTCCCCTGTTTTAGCTGAGAAGGGCAGTGATGGAGCAGCTTTGGTGGGCACCTGGTGCACAGCCAGGGTCAACTCACCACAGCTCCCTTTTGGGGGAGGGAAAATATCAAAAAGCTGTTTAATTTTTTAACTTAGCACTTTTTCTTCTCTCCCATTCAACTACTTAAACAAAAAAGAATCAGACAAATTTGCAAGTAGGGCTTTTGTAGCACTCTGAAAATTCACTTGTAAACTTAATGTTCATGTCTGACAGCCTGAGCTAGGTTTATTTTATAATTGCCTGGATTCCAGTTAGTTTTATTGCTATTTAAGTGGTGAGCTTTCCAGAAACTTTACACAATTGAGCCCTTGAAAATGTGTCCTGACATGTCAAGAAAAATACTACTTTATTCAAAGAAAAAAACCCGTGGGAGTTATGAGTAATGCATATTTTCAACATTTTAACATCATAAATTGTTCTCTTCCTTCCTTTTCGAGGATGTTTGAGATTTTAATTCTGTTATTGAGCTTTCATTGCTGTGGAGGAAGACTCATTAAGGTGAAATCATCCTCATGAGGGAGTCTTTATAACCCATGGCGATTAGACAGTAGACTAATGAAAACAAATCTTGTACATTTGCCCTATATGGAGCTTAAATAAGTGTAAATTGAAATAGAATCTCTACATTCTTCTTCCTGAATGGCCAAGAAGCATGGTGTTATCATTACTAGAAATCCAGTATATGATAGCGAGCTCTGCAAGAGAACATACATTCAGATTTACAGCAACTGTAAACTGATCAGAGGAGCATTGTAAAAGACAGTTGATTTAAATAGTCAGAGGATATCTATGGCAAAAGGGGGAGGTAGAATACTAAGCTCCAATGCTCAGTTACAGTTCTTTTACAGTTTAAGTAGATCTTTAAGCTATGCCTTAAGTTCTGTCAAAGAAAGATGAAACATCCTGCTTCTGCAGCTTCTGGTATGTCTTGATTATTCTATTCTAACCTTGATGTAGGCACTGCTCTCTGTGACCCTGTCTGTATTGTATGGTGGCTAGCACTTTCAGGCTGCTTTCATGTCACTGAAGTGTAAATAATGGATGACAACTTGCAAAGATGACGGGAGATGCTTTAAATCTGTGTCAGAGTAATAATTTTAACAGGAAAACATGAAAATACTAACCATGTGACCTTTCACTATTGGTGTTCTGCACTCATGATAACTATTGACAGGTCTTGGCTATCAGTGTTTTATTGACATGCCTACGAAGGTCATGCCTGCTTGTGACAAGGGTGCTGTAGTCCAGGGGCAGCCCACAGCTGTGGTGGCATTGTGCTGGCATCAGGGGAATGCTTGCAGGACCTCCTGCCATCCGTTTACATCACTGAGTCCTGACTCCTTCTGAACACTAATTGCACGGATCAACAGTCATTTTTACAATTTAATGTAGTAATACATTAACATGTTAGACTGGTAATAAGGCAATAGGGTTTATTAGTCTCCTTTGCTTCATTATGAATTCTGAACCAAATGAAGTGTTACTGTGTAAATGACTGTCTTGCGCTGTTGCACGCAATCTAGAGCATGTAACATTTATCGTATGGTGTACTAGCAACAATGTGAACAAAGTAAGAGTTATTTAAAGCAATTGTGCAGTTGCTATTATGAAAAAGAGCATCTGTTAAGATTTTTCACAGAAGATTACCAGGTATATTTCAGTACATTTTCTTCAGAAACCCTTATCTATGTAAACAAAACTGTTCTACTTTTAATTTGCCACAAAAATTGTATGAAATATGATACAGTGAAAGAACTGCCTTTTACAGAGACAAGTACAATGGAAAAACAACAAATATCAATTACATGGTTGTATTATAGTATGTATTTGACACCTGCAGACTTATTACTCTTGCTTTTTCTTCCCCCTTCCCCAAACAAGCTCAACAAAGAAGTAGCAAAATCATTATTCCTTCATTATTATTCTTGCAAAGATGCTAGTAATGTACACAGACCAGGATAAAAAAAAGCCCTACAGATGACTGGTAGTATAGGGTCAGATTTCCAGGTGGTCAGAGCTGAACACAGATTTGGCAGAAACGTGATTTTCATTGTTTTTGACAAAATCTGAGCTATTGAAAAATATGTAAATATTGTGTGTGTGTATATATATATATGATATACACAGATGTTTTATTTCATAGAATAGTTAGGGTTGGAAAGGACCTTAAGATAATCTAGGTCCAACCCCCCTGCCATGGGCAGGGGCACCCCACACTAAACCATATCATCCTCTGTGTAACCAGGACATGGACCCTAAATAAAATAATGTGCCTCTAGGGCTTTATGTAGTTGCTCTTAGTACATGCACATTTAATTTAAAACTACCCATGCTTAAGGTATACAATTCAGGTGGAAAAAACTCCTGCTCAGGTTAAAATGAAGTATTTAGCTATTTGCAATGCAGATCTATTTTTCTTTCCTGATTACATTAATATATTTCCCTTCAGGTAAAAACAGTCTTCCCCAGATAAATTTTGTATTCTTTGTCTGTACATTGTCACCTGGAGACTTTGAGATTCTTTAGATTTATCTTGCCTGGACACATCTGTTATGAAAACACCACTATTCTGCATGTGTAGTTAGTCTTATTAAATTTTCCTGTTCAATGTATCGATATTAAAATCACTATCTGTTTTACTGACCGTACAAAACATGAAAGTACAACAGATAGATAGGATATGAGTAAAAATCCAGAAAGGAAATGAACCTCACCCTACAGCTACAATTAAAGAATAGCAAAGACCCTATCTGTACGCACAAACTGAAGAAATCTCAGTTTAAATCAAACTCCCAGTCAGTTGAAATCAAAGGACAGTAGAGTGAATCAAAGTCTATATTTAAAATATTAAACTAAATGTACCCACTTAATTTTAATCAAGATCTTAATACTTTTAAATTACATTCTTACTGGAAGTAATTTTTTTCACACATTTCTCCAATGAAAATCAAAGATACAGTCCTCACTGATACAATTTTTAGATTTTTTTTTTGATTATGAATATTCTTCATAAGTGGAAATCCTAAAATAATGTTTTCATTCTAGGATTACTATAGAAAAGAATCTGACATGATAGCCGTGTTCTAATGCAAAGGAATTATACATATGGTTTCTTTCTTTTTTTTACTCCTTTTTGTAAATATGGTTTCTACACAACTAAAGGTGTCCAAACTATATTCTCCAGGTTCAATGTCAAGCAATCTGGATCATTTCTTATGGGGCTAACTAAATAAAACAAACCTTTTCAGCTCCTCTTGGAATAATTCCACTTATATGTTGATAGTTGCTATTAATCCTAATGAAGATTATTTAGTATTTTCTAATGATGATATTTTCCAATCAAGATCTCAAAGTAGGAGTATCTAATTTTTTCCCCTCAGACCCCAAACATTATTTTTAGATCCCAACTAAAATTATTTTGATAATTATTTCTATTACAGACATATGATGGGAATGTGTTTGCACTAAACCCCCCTTAAAATTAGAAAATAAAAATCGCCTGATATGACTATGCTTGGTAAGCATTTACCAAGATACAGCTATCCTTTCTATATCCCCAGTACAGTCTCTGTCCCTATTTTTCCTCACAAATATTTTATCAATTGTTTTATCAGCGTTAGCAAATCAGTAGTGAAATAACAATAATTTTCTTCTTGGTCTATCAGTAACAAATGTGGAAACAATTTGTCATGCTTACGGACCTTGCTCTGCTTATTGACAGTGGAGAGCCAATACAGACCTTTGAGTGGCAAATTACTCTTGATTCACATTATTGCTGACACTGCTCACAGACATTACTTTTTACTGTCTTGCTTGTTAACTACTTTATCAATCTGCAGGATACTGTTAGAGCTGCATGCACACTGTTGGGCTAAGGTGATCAACTATGAAAAGACAAATGATACATTTTGTGGTTCATGTGTTAATGGGAATATTCTTTAACAAATATGAACATATTGAAGCTTATAGTTGATTTTATTTAATGACTCATGCCATTAATTTAAATCTTTTATTCAAATGCAGCATGTAAGGCCTATTCACACATTCAAAACTGATTATGGACAGTAATACGCATAAAATATAATACTGTGACCTTGTTATACTCTCTAAAATTTTATTTGAGAGTTAATGGATGTAAAAGTTCTTAACTAATGATGTAACATTTAACAAATATACACAAAACTGCATACTCATTCTAAAGAAACACATTAAACATGTTAAAACAGTATATTGTTCCAGCCGATTAAAAATTAAGGATAATGGGTATGGGTTTTGTATTTTCATCAAGATGACTGTCCTAGAGGATTGTTGATGGTAAACAATCAACAAGATGGATTCTTGCAGTGAAATTTGCTTGATCTGCATGAACACTGTAGTTGACGAATGTCAAATGACCCTGAAGCTGATACAGAAAGAAAGATAATCAGCTACATTCTTAAACCTGACTTTATACCTCTGGAGCAAGATAAAATGTCATACATTTCAAAGTTTATGAATCCCAAAATAATAGACCAAAGAGAAGTGATGTCTGCTCTCTGATGTCTCATGAAAGGCACTCTGTGCATACTGCGAGCAAATTAAACATTAAACATTAAAATCTTCCTTTGTAAAAGTAATAGCTCCACGTCATGAATCAACTGGACATGCATTTAAATATATGCTATGTTCTTTACTTTAGCAAGTTGGTGTGGTTAAAGTAAGGCATTTGCTAACTTAATCTTATGAAACCAGGGCCGATGAGAGTTGCATTCAATTGATTTGTTAAACTCCCTAAACAGGATGCCAAACACACAACCTTAAATCCAATCTGAAATTATCCTAGTGTCTAATCTCATGCTGACTACAAATAATCTCTGAGCTAATCATATACAAATAACCCTCCAGTTTTATTGATCTGGAGTTTTCAGGCATGCGAAACATGTTCAGCCACACATCTGGCTCCTGCCATCCCTGTTCTTCTCTCAGCTTGTACTTCCTTGGCTGTCATCTCATCTCCTGTTTCTCCCTTTATTCTACTTTGCATGAAGAATATGTGGTAAACAAGAAATCCACAAAGCCTGTTCTAGAAACTCAGAGTTTAGCTATTCTGTAGTTCTCCAGAATAAAGTAGAAAAGATATCACAAGATCCATTTATCACTCTGAGACATGTTCAGTTTCACAGCTCTGTGTTATATATTGACATACTTGCTTGCTGTTGTGCAGAAATTTCAGGCATGCTCCATGATCCTTATTTACTGATGAACATAAAACATTTTACATATCTCCAAATAACACCAGAAACTCAGCCTCATGAGAATCAGAAAACGGAAACTTTCCATACACACTGATTAATTGCAGAGCAATTGTGTTGTGCAGTGAGCTTTGAATACTACATCCTATAGTTATTTAGAGTCAGGACCTCATGGAGAGCACTGTCATTCCCTCCCTGACCTCAGTCTGACTCTCTCTCCCATTAAAAAACAGGCATGGAGCTGGGGTGAGTGCAGGTGCTCAGTATTTAACTCCTAAACATGGAGTTATGATGTGGTGAGCACGCTAGGATTCATGTGGTGTACCAGGATTTATGCCGTGTACCAGGGCAACAACTGTGTGGCAGACTGTGCACCTGAATAAATGCCACTACAGGCATTAGCTCTCAAAAATCATGTTGTGCAATTTAGCCAAATTCATATATCAATACTTATGAAGTCGATCATTGCACCCATGAATTCTATTGGGTTGTATCCTACTTTTTCTGCTGCAGGAACAGGCAGTCACCCCAGCTAAAATAACCTCAATGTTTTCAGAGCAAGAATATTCCAAAAGGACCAGATTAGCCTGAGTCCCATGAGTGACATTTGCAAAGCTTCTGTGGTATTAAAAAGGGTAAGGATGACAGCCACATGTACTGCACAGGTAACTGTGCTACCTTGGCTTTACAGTAATGCTATCCATTCCACAGCTGTAAGGGTAACAGAAGCTACAAGGCACTTCTATACTAGAAATGCTACGGAGCAGGATCCATGGTTTAATCTAAAAAATAATTTAAAAAAAAGAGTCCTGTTCTTCTGTTGGCACTCTTCTGAGAATATAGTAACACAGTTAATAGTCATAGTAAAGTTGTGTAATAAAAGCCCCCCAATATAAATGTGAAGATGGAATATATATTACTATTAAATGTACTAGTAAATATTTTTATTTATACAGCACTCTGAGTTGTAATTAAGATTAGGCCATATTTTTTAATGTAATAATTTTCAATGCAAAATTTTTAAATGCCCAAAGGCAATAATCTGAAGACAGGCCACAGGTAGTGTAAAAATGAGAATATAACATTTAAAGAAAAGAATAATGTAAATATTTGTCATAGATTTCCTTGTTACTTTAACTATTTGAACAAAAGAGTTGGAAAAAAGAAAAGATGAGAAAGACTAAAAATTTGTCATCATTATCTTAATAATAATCAGTAAGGATGGTGACAGGAATGATGTTTGAGGAGTGACATGAAGAAGTGTAATTCAAAACTTTTGTAACACTTTTCTAAAGTAAAGCAACATGTAAGAAAATACTGCAAAGCTGAGAGGGGAAACTGGAGTGTAGGAGAACTCATGTAGTATGGACTGAAACAAGTGACATCACTGAAAACTTTTAGGGGTGCCAGACTGTAAAAGCAAAGCTAACCCTTGATCTGCTTTCAGAAAAAGTGAGTAAGGAAAAACTAAGCAGGTCCAGTACATGGAAGATGTGGTCAGAGCAACAAGGTAGGAAGAGGACCTCCACAGATTCTTGCAGGAAATGTTTATATTAAATTGTTATACACTAATAAATTTAGTACGTCTATGTTTACCAGAAAGTACACCAAAGTAAGATTACATTTATATTAGAGTAGTAGCAGCTAATTTGTTTTCAAAATGAGCATCCTTGAAATAATTTTTAGAGCAAACACACACACAAATATACTGGATTAGGTTTTTGCTTATTTTGATAAATTAGATAATTTTATGGAGTTTGTGCTGCAAAACATATTTGGGATTTCAGAATATTCAGAAATTTAAACAGGAAGTAGCAATTGCCTTTATGACATGATATTGAATGAAGAGTAATATATACAACTTACCAAGCACTTGATATCAAAGACTGTATTAGAACTATATTTGTGAAGGAATAAAAAGCTTATTTGTTCAGCTACATTTTTCCTCAAGAAGCTCTCCATTAACAACTGAGCACATACCACACATCCTTTCTATTAATCACAATCTTTCATGCAAATTGGCTTCTTCTAAAGAATACATAGGAAGCAGATGAGAAGTCAAGGCAAAATTTGAAAATGCATGTATTTTAGGATATGGTGGCCACATGCTAAATAGAGGGGTAAGGGAACACAGAATTTCTGGATGTCTTTTGAAAATACCCTAAGACATTTGGGCAGCTACACAATACTGGTCTGCAAAATCATTTCAGCAAAGACCAAAGTTGCTGAACTTATTTAACATACATTATGGGGTTGCCAACACATAAACAGAAATCAAATCTATGTGCTCTTCTAATTAAGATTTTTGTATGACAATATTAAAATATGTTTTATCATATTTTAATGATAAATCATTAAAATACAAAATTACTATCTACTGTCATTGTAGGAAATATATGGCATTTCTTTTTACTCAAAATTGGAACATTTTTCTATATGGTAGAAATTTATGGAAATTATATTGAGAAGCCACTTTTGCAAGTGGAATGGTGATGCCCATTTCAATTCTTAAATGGTTATTTGAAAAACATACTGAATTTCTGACCTATTTTTCCCTGAATTCAGTGAAAAATGCTTTTGATGATAATGCAAAGATCAGCCCTGCTGCACTCAATGTCCACAAAGAATTTCAGTGTTTTTTTCCTCTGAGAACTCAGCTTACATTTAGTTGAGGACACAAAATGAAACAGCTACAGCAACTAAGCTGACTTTTTTTTGTGATTCTTTCTTTTTGACTTTGTAAAAAAGGAAGGCAATGAAGGCTGTAGTGCAGCTGTAGTAATTTTCAACCTCTTCAGCTGCCATACCACACACACTAATTCAATGTGTAGAGACAGAAATTAATGCTGTGGAACATGCAGAATGACAAACATTCACAAAAAAAGTAGTTGTGCTTCATTACCACATTTAAAACTTAAGGGCAACGATAACTTTCAGCAGTTAGCATTTAACTAGATGGCTAAGGTTAAATGCAGAATGAAAAGCAATTACATACAGCAGATAAAGATTACGCTTCAAACCAAGATATTTTCAATTATGCACAACTTTGCAGAAAATATATAATTTGGCACAATTACATAGACATTTTATATTTAAGTTCAGACCACAAACAAGGTCCCTCCAGAGTCAGACCTGTGTAAATTTATAGCTTTAAAAAAAAAAAAAAGTTTAAAAAAAGTATTGGAGAGAGTCTGCAAAGCAATAACTTTCAGTTGCACCATTCTGAGAAAATATGGTAAAGCAAGATGCTGTAGATGAAGGCTGACTCAGTTTTTGCCAAAAGATTTACTAAAGTCACCAGAGATAGGTATAAGCCATCCACCCAGACTTCTTCAGGAAAAAAGTCACTAAATTCCACCCAGTTTCATCCAGAGATTTGATATCTATAATTTCTGAAATTCACATTAATGAAATTCTGCATATCTTATACATTCAAAAAAGGTGCATGCCCTTTTTTCTCATCAAACTATTCCTTTAATGATATTTCTACTCCAAAAATCACTGCATTGTATTTACATACAAAGGCGAAGGCCACCCAGAAACTCTTGTAACAAAAAGTACCTTAAGCTAATAGGACCTGAAACAGCTGGGGATAAATGTATGTTTTTCACATGCAAGCATGGGTAAAAGTAACACAGCATAGCTAGCCTCAGAACATGGCATAGTTAACTGAGGCTTTGCTTTAAAATACATATGTATGTTTTATATAATATGTTTAATATATATGTATAGGGTTTATGTATATATATATATATATATAACAAAATATATATATAACAAAATATTTCAATGACACTACAATCGTGTCTGCAGCATCCCTCACGGTCAAAGTAAAAATGTCCTCAATTGTTAAAACTATCTGTATTTTTCACTGGTTTCTTGACTTGCCCTGCATAGCAAGAGTCAGGCAATCAAATACGGCATTTGAAAAGTCTTTGGTGGCTAAAGTGGCTACATTTTCTGGTGTTATTGGGATAGAATATAAAGAATCATAAATTGCAAATCATCATTTCTCTTCAGTGATGTGAATAATCTATTAACTCTTTCATGGATGCTATAAAAAATAGCATTAAGGCAGCCTAATGAATAAACTAAGCCACTATTAGGAAGAAATGTATTGCCTAAATAGGAGAATGCATGCAATTATATAACGCACAGATCTATGGTCCAAAACTCCTGCAAGCTCTCTCATAGCTCCAGAAGCAAAATTTAGCCTCAAAATTGAGTAGAATTCTGTAGAAACTGTAACAATGAGGTTTTAAAAAGAAGCCTGATTGTTTTAAATATAATCTATGTGTCAATTGACAGAAGTGATATAATGTTGTTTGGCATTTGCAAACAGCATTGACATTTTCAACAAATGCTGAAGAAAAGTGTATGGGAGCTCAGTGATATATAAACCCAAACCACTAATTTCTCTTATTTCATATTTTACACAGTCTCAGTGGGTTCCTAAAGTATATCTTTGGGATAATAAACATAATTTTCTGTGCTACATTGTCTATCAATGAGGAAAGGCGGAAAAGCCAGCGAATTAACCAGAAACAAAAAAAAGGTTTTAGAATATCACTTATCACACGAGTCTTACTAACACAGAAGATTTAACAAGGCCTGGATAAACATTTCAGACAAGCAGGAGAAATTTCATGTGTAAAGTAAGCGCAGCCACTAAAAAAAAAAGACTATTTACCAGTATAGTAGTAACTATGTATAAAGATTAATTTTACTTACAAGCCCTGGGAAAAGCTCTAAAGGTCTTTTTTTTCTTTTTTATTGAGACTATTTGTTGAGAGTTCTGGCAAACAGTGAAATCTGTTAATGGAAATTGCAACAGTTGTCATTTAACACTGCACATTGCAGCAGAAATGGGTTTAAAAACATCGCTATTGGCCATGGTCTATAATCTATGTATCCTTGCCCTGAGGAAGCCACTAGAGCTTGAGCTCCTGGTGATATATGGCACTAATGAAAGATCTTAGTGTCTTGTTTGCATGTGCTGTAGTTTAGCATACTTTTAGAAGATTCACACTTGTAAGGCTAATAAGAGGATCTCAAAAGCTGTGGAACAAAAGTGGTTATATTGTCAGTAATTTCAATATTAAAGTTAATTTCCATGAAGATCATAAATGACAAAACTGGGAAGGAAAATTAGCATCCCACTTCCCTTGCAAATGAGACTCATTCTTCTCAAATTAGTGTGTAAAAATGAAGCTGGTTAACAGAACTGTGTTCATATACTCTCTGTAAAACACCACATTTGCCTTCACAAAATTCATAGGCAGACAGTGTTGTACCACTGAGCTTCACAGAATCACAGAATCATTAGGGTTGGAAAGGACCTCAGGAGATCATCTAATCCAATCCCCTGCCAAGGCAGGGCCACCTAGAGCATGTTACACAGGAACACATCCAGGTGGGTTTTGAATGTCTCCAGAGGGAGATTCTGGTGTACCAGTTGCAGGTTGTCTAATTGCTAACTGTGGATTGGACCTTCAGTGACAAAACTATTTGGAGAGACCATGGATTATGTGGAACCAGATGAAAATCGTTATCATTTTAAAAGCAGCTGAGGGGTAAGCAAATATAGCTGTTTTACACTAGTTTTAACTAAAAACAGGAAGTAAATTTTTCAGAAAACTAACAATATCTACTATTCAACTTAGCTACAGCAGACACAGTAAAATGTATATTTAAGGAATTTTCAATCTACTGTAAATGTAATATAGGCCCATTTTTTTTATCTCCCCTGTGATAAACACATAAATGTATTGGCTTTCGCAAATCATAGGTGTGGTTATGTGGATACAACTATACGAGTTTACAGTAACAAAAACAAAGCTCACTAAAGACACAAGATTAGACAACAAGTTAAAAAAGGGTCAGAACTCTTGAGCAAAACAGAGTCACATAGTAAAAGAATCTGTAAAGGTAAAGAAAGAGGGGGCAGGGCTTGACATAAGAAAAGCTAGTGCCTGGAAAATATAAAGTACTTTTAGCTTAACTTAGGTTGTAGAAAGAGAGCAATGTTTATGTTGCAAGTCTGTGGAATTTAGTAGCCCCACTAAACATGAGTTAATTGTTTCACGCTAGTTTTCTAAAGTGTCTTTAGCCTTAAGGAACAATGTTTGTGTTGTCTGTGGTGAGATAACAGGATTTAGTGACCCCACTGAACATGAATGAGTTATTTCACACCATCCTTCTACTTATCAGTTAGTTGAGAGACAGAGCCTCCCAAACATCTGTTAGCTTGGGATACTCCTTGTCTGCCTGTCCTGCAATAAATTTTGCAGGAAGGTCACACTGTTTTAAATCTTTGCTAGTTATCAGAATAATTACAGATATGGCTGGTTTTAGCGAGTTGTGTGATTACTGGGGCATCCAACTGTGCCAAAGGTGAAAAGTACACTGTGAGGAAGACTGCTTGCTTCATCTTGAAGACCCCTACTCACAAGAGGAAGACAGCTTACTTCATCCTCAAGACCCCTGCCCACAATCACCGGAGAGCAGTGCGCAGACGCCAAGAGGAGAAGACTTATGATAATAAGTTCCTGGAGCTAGTTATAATATTCCCCACCTATACGCGGGAATTATGAAAATATATGTGAATAATGCAATAGTGAAAGTATATAAACCTGTAACAAATACTAATCACTTGCACCTCTGGCTACGGTCATGTGCCCAGCGCTGTTGCTTTTGCTTTATTGACATTGTCCCTCAATAAAACCTTGTTATCTCGTTTAGAGGAGTGAGTTCGTATTTCACAGGGAGGAACAAAACTCTTGGCAAGCTCATATTCTTATAAATGGCCTAACTGATAAAAGAAAGAAAACAAAGAAACAGACTCACCACCCTGCGGGTCCAGCAATGTACTCTCTCTTAGCGAGTTGCAGTCTCCTCAGTCAATGACTGCTAAGGCCCAGAACAGTAAAAGGCAGCAGAGGGCTGAAAGACCGTTTCCCTTTTCATAGTGTCAGGCTCTCCTGGCACCCTCGCACAGGTGAGACTCGTTCTCAGGGGCACCAGGTAAACCCCAGACCCAGATCACGTTGTGCCCTGGTGGGCACCGCACTCTCTGCGCTGCTGTCTCCGGGCGGTTTGTTGTTGCCGGGCACTCGATGTTCGCGGCCTCAGGGCAGATAATCCATGAAAACATCCCCCACTGTGGTGGAGCCAATCCTTGCTCTGCCCCCCGGCCGTTTGCCTGAGCGGTATTATGCTGCTCACCTGAGCTCACATGCTCAGCCTGCATCAGGCCCTTCCGTCTTGTGAGTCGCTTTGACACACACACACAAGAAAGCTCGCCTGACAGTCACAGCATTCCCCTGCAGCAAAACTGCATGCTTGCAGAGGACATGCAAATACCTTATTCTTTAGTTGTAGAAAGAAAATACAGACTATCCTGATGAAAGCTGAAATGTGTATTGATCTTGTCAATTATTTGGTAAACTAACTTAAAAAAAAAAAAAGGCAAACATTGGTGCCTATATAACCGGTCCAAAAATAAGAACTAATATCCCTTTTCAAATTGGGTTTTCTTTAGGAAACTTGAAATCCTTGCTTATCCACTGAGAACACTATCAATTTGCTGAATATACTCCCTGGCTCTCCAAAGCAGGATATCCACAAAGTTGAATGGTATAAACTTAATCTTCGTAGGTCCTTTGAAGTTTCCTTTATCCCTGGAAAGAAGGAAAAAAAAAAATCTTCTTCCACTAAGTCAGTCTTTACCTAAAATCCAAAATTTTATCTTAGAAAATAAATGTTAATGTGGGACAGAGTAAGACCATGAAAAGAACCAGGATGGACACAGATTTAATAGTTGTGCTTATTAGTGTCCATCAGGCCCAATCCTACAAACACTGCCAACCTTGAAGTTACATGTGGGAATAGCCATCTTAACCTTGATGCTATAAATTGTGAATCAGGAATGATGAAGTGTTTAAACAGTCACAGTCTGAAATTATTTTATTATGGAGCTTCTAAACTCAAAGAAGGATCTTGTTGATGGCAATAAGCAGAAGAGTACCACAGCAGTGAAAAAAAATCCAAGTGACTGGGGAAACTCACAACTGATGGTCAAGCAGGAATTTTAAAGAATTAAAGCTATGTGGTGCCTAAGCCTGACATATTCTGATCCCAGTGTGAAAAAGCTGTAAATCTTACCTTTGGATACATTACTAGCATTTAAGCAGACAATTAAAGCATCCATAAGCATATATCAGTTTTCATGTATATAAGCAGTTGGTGAAATATAAACTAAGATCTTTTTATATCATGGAAAACATCGTAATATCAAATGATTAGGCACTTGGATTTTTTATGTCAGCAATGACCAATAAACCACACTTCTGAAAATCTCTCAGCTTCCAGTTGTCATGCTAGCAGTAGCTTAAAAATTATCATATCTATAAAGCATAGGAATGAAGCATCATTCTGCTCTCCATTCTACTCATGCTTTTTACATTAGAAGTTATTGGATAAAAAAAACCTGAATTAATCCAGGGAAGGAATATATCTCACTCTTGATATTTCTTTTTACAAATCTTCCTTATTAAAATAATTCTGAAAAATCAAGCTTCTGGCTTTCTTTAAAACAGATGAAAGTGAAACAGCTGTTTTCCATTCATGATTGTAACTATAGGTAGAAAAATCTGTTTTAAAATTGAATACTTGCTCAGAAATGAGTCCTCACTAGCTGAATGAAAAGAAAAAAAAAGAAAAAAGAAGAATCTGAGCCTTTCAGTTTACTGGAAATATTTTATAGATCTAATCTTCAAGAACATAACCATCAAATGTGCATTTGAATATGTGGAGCATATATGCTTCTACTCTGAACATCATTTGATGCTAACAAGAATTCATGCCCTTTTCATTGGACTCCATAGATTTAAGCTGAGAAAATACAGCTACAAGAACTATTTAAAGAAATGAATATCTGAATGTGAATCCAAGGAGTAATGAATAGCATGTTGGTAGTAAACCTTTGCTACTTACCATATTTAAAATATATTTTACTCAAATTTTATCTTATTAGCAAAGTATGCTATATTTCTTTAAACTGATGGCAAGAATACTGCAGATCATTACCAAGGACATTATAGTCTTCTGTGCTCAATCATGTATGTGTATGAATGCTATTTAAAGAGTTGGAAATGCCAACACATAATTTGCTTAGTTACCATTTTCTGAAATGATGACTTTCTCTACTGAAAGAGCCCAATTATAACCACCTGGTCGTATTCACCATCTGCTTCCAAACAAATTGACAAGCTGAGGAGGGTTACACTTAAAATGCTTCGTCGGACTGGAAGACTTTTATACGATGGATTAAAATAATCCCAATTTAGAATAGAGATCAAAGTCTTTGTCATCTGAGGAGATATTTGGATTTTCCTTGCCATGTATTGTGAACCAGGTAAAAGGAACAATAAAAGCTGGAGGTTAAGTCATTTCTCAAAAATGAGTCATAATCCAGATAGTTGTGATTATAAATTATGACTGGAAATCAGCCTATATGGAAATTTTATGTGACAGATGACCCTTTATAAATTTGTCCTTCAGTGGTTTGTTTATATATAATTTGAAAAACAATTCAAATTAAACTTTTTTTCTTTCATTACTATATGTAACTAATTATGAATTACAGCTTTTTTGTTTTTCAATTCTTTTTAGACTTTAAATTTGGCAGGAAACAAAAAATCATAATTAGTCTGTACAAAACTTACTTTTCTTCTGTGTATACTTAGATATGAATATCTTTTATTGAACATAAGCATTTGTTCAAGAAATACATATAATATTGTTTACAAGTCTCAATTCAAGAAAGTCAAATGGATTAAGTTTTTAACATCTGTTCAGTACTGTCTATTACTTAATCTAATTGAGGCTTTGCCTATCTTAGAATGTATGTACATGAACTGAACTGTAGCGTAGCTGAATTACTCCACTGGAAATTCTTAAGCTGGGCAGAAAATTCTCACTGGCCCATATACTTTCAGTCATACAAGAAAAAAAAAAAAATGGGGCAAGTGAGGGTTTGGAAAATTGCAGACTGAGTTTTGTTAGAGAAGGTTGGAGTTATTTAGAAAATTAAATGTAACATGATTGAATAGTGAGCTCTAGTTTGAATCATTTTTAGTTGTTGAAAGCTTTAAGCCCAAAAATATTATCCATCTATAGTTGCAGTGATCCTGCAAGCCAAATTCCTGTATTCCACACATTTTTGTTGTAATGCCTTAAACTCTTTCTGTTGAATTAATATTTTTTCTCACAAGAAAATCCACTGTCATATTACATAGTTGTGTGTTTGTGCCTTTATATTAAAAGTGAAGTTAGTTATATTGGTCCACAATCCACCACTTCACTGTTTCCTTTGAGCTTTGTATCTCTGGTGTCCTCTGTCCTGGGTTCAGCAGTAGCAGTCATTTTTTCTCCTTCTTGGTAGCTCGTGCAGTGCTGTGTTTTGACTTTCGGGCTGGGAACAGTTGCTGATAGCAAGTATGTTTTGAGTTACTGCTCAAATGT
>JAOSLQ010034014.1:0-25224 GCA_025629905.1 Lorius lory | reverse complement strand
ATTTGTGTTATACCTTAGTTATTAAACTGTTCTTATCTCAACCCGTGGGAGCTACATTCTTTGGATTCTCCTTCCTAGCTCTCCGGGAGTTGGTGGAGCAAGGAGGGGAAGTGAGTGCACGGGCTGTGCGGCTTGGTTTAAACCGCAACATCGACTAATACTGCTTCACATGTGGGGTGTAAAAAAAAGATAACAGGCATTCTGTTCTCCAAAACTAGTATTCTGCCTTCTGCTTAAAGCTGAGATCCAAGGTTGCAAGAGGCACCCTGACTGAGATGAAATGTGGCAATTAAGCCCCCATTAAAGAATGTATTTCTAGAACAAGATAAAAAGATGAACATTTTAATGGAGAGATTTCGAGTAAGATTGAAGTACTTAGGGAAGAACTTCTTTAAGAGCAGAACAAATAGGAACTGAGGCGTGTATTTGTGCAGCATATGAGCAGTCTGTATATGTACTTACAGAAAGACTTGTGTCTTGGGAGGGATTTTGAGTTGTGTGTATGTGAGTGGAGACCGCAGTGCTGCAGGTTGTACCCAGGAGGAGAGGAAAGGGACCTGTCCCGAGCACAGTGGAGCTATCCAGGGTGCTGCAGCCATGAATGCGCTGGCCCAGCCTAAGGTCCTGGAGTGGCCTGGTGCAGGGAGGGAGGTGTGGAAGTGATACTGGCAGGTTATAGGCCTGTAATTTTTTCCTATTAAAGTAAAGAAATAGAAAATAAAGAAGAAGGTGAATTATAAATACCAGGGGAGAGTATTTTTTTCCTTCGCAGCAAAATTCCAGTGAGTTTTTTGTCCCATATTTATGTGCTTCTGAATGCATATTTTTACAGACAGAGATTAAAAACAGTTATCTGTACCTCTGTTAGATCTGTTTGGTATAGTTTAGAATAAGTATTGCCTTGGTGACATCTTTAGCAATATTACTTTAAATGAGAGTGTTTATTAGTACTGGTAGGAGCGTGTTTGTCTATATGCTTATGTGCTTGTCTAAACATGCATATAAAAGCACACTTTAAAAGATGTAGTAGTAAGGATTTTGTTTGTGATATATAATTGGAAGTTACTAAGAAAAATACTGTGTTTCTGCTATAAACAATTATATATATTTCTTTCAAGTTAGCAGAGCTGTCTGGGAAGAAATGGTGAATGCTTGTTGGTGTGGTCTTCTGGCTGCTTTATCACTTCTACTTGATGCAAGGTATTTGGTCTTTAATTTTTCTTGGTTTTCTTCAAAGATGACATTCCCAGCTATATTTTAAAATTACTTCTGATACTGGTCAAGTTGGAAGTTGCATGAGAGTGTGCAGTTCATGGCATCTGAGCAGATAGGTTTGTGGGTTAGTGATGGCTAGGTTGAGTGAGGATCTGTTAATAGTAAACAACAAAGCATCAACCTTTAATGTATTTCAATATAGAACAATTAATTACTTTTTCAAAGGCTTGCATTTAAACTATTTATATTTTTATTCCTTTTTACTTTGAATGTTTCAGCACACTGAAGTGATTCTATGTTTTGATTACTGTTGATAAGATACTAAATTATGTCTCAGTACTTGTTAGTATTGTGCAGTCTTTGAAGTGGAAAAGCTGTTTACTAGATAATAACTGTAGTAACTTAATTGTCTCTTTCAAAGAATCTTTTGTTGTCAAACACCATTTTCTGAAACTAGAGATAAATACCTCCTCACGGGCTGCTTTGCTAAATCATTCAGAACTAAAGACCAATTTTATAGGAAACGGTTCTGAAGATTTTATTTTTGATTGCTTATGCTATCTTTTCAGTATTTGTAATGTTGACAGGTTTAAAGTCTACGTTCTTGTTCCTTTCAGTTTCTTTCAGCTTCTGTACTGTGAATTATTTTTTGCTAAACAATGGGTACTCTTTCAGCACTGATGAAGCTGCCACTGAAAATATTCTGAAAGCAGAACTGACCATGGCTGCACTTTGTGGAAGACTGGGTCTTGTAACATCAAGAGATGCCTTTATCACTGCCATTTGCAAAGGATCCTTGCCTCCTCACTATGCCCTTACTGTATTAAACAGCACAACTGCAGCTCTGTCCAGCAAATGTAAGTATATAGGTTTTCCCTAACTGTGCTTCTGTGTATTCTTCAATAAACTTGAGTTTTCACAGGATGCGATTCAACAGATATATGCAACTGTAGAATTTGTCTATACTAGATTATGTTGGAATCCTCGCTCTTTCACAGACACCCCCTTGTCGTGGGGAAAGAGCTTGCGTGCCCTTATGAGGTTGGGAGCTATGCTGGTGGTGGCATATGCCTCCAGTACGGTCTCCCATGCCAGACAGGTGTGTGCATGGGCAGGATGGACTCACTAGCCTTTGGGGAGCCATCCTAGGAGAAGGACAACTCTAACTTCAAACCAGGGCAGATGGAGCTCATTTAGCCCTGTAAGGCCATCCATCTAAGAGATGGATCCATCTAAGAGATGGATCCTCTATTCAAACCTATGACCTGAGGACTTTGCTGTCACCGTCCAAGCTCACCAGGCCCTGGCAGATAAACCTCAGGTGTAAAGGGTGGGGCCAGTTCCACGCACCTAAAAAGTCCACTGTGCAGGCCTGAAGGGTTTACCCACACTTGCAAAGCCCTGTAGCGACAGGCAAGGGATGAAATGGCAGGTGGTAAGGTGCACTGGAAGTCGCAGACCCAACCCTGCATGATGGCAGTTCAGGACATTTGTCCCTCCATAGTGCTATTGTCTCCTTTGAGAACTCACGCAGAAATGGCCTCGAGGAGAAAAGACAAGGTAGAAAGAATCACGTCCTGCTTATACCACCCAGGGAGACCTTTCATTGAGCTTTTTGCAACCGGATTTGCCTATCCCACATTGGCCTTTTTAGTCATCAGCGTGCTTGTAGTAAGCATGGACAAAGCCCTTCCCAAATCTTCATTTGTGAAGTCAAGCCATAATGATGATGAAGAATCCTCAAACAGGATCTAGATTGCCTGCTTTCCAGAGCCAGTTAGTCTTGCAGCATTCTAGTGAACTTAAAACTTCATGAATGCTTAGCATATGTCATAAGTTCATATTCTGAAGAGATCTGTTTACAATTCTAAAGATACATTAGAATATGTGACTAAAGCGTTCAAATTCTGAAGGGGTCTCTGAGCAGCTCGGATACATAAGAGTTTGCTAGAATGTCCTGCATTTGTGGTCTACTACAGACTTTTCTGCAGTTGTCTAGTGATGGCAGTAGTTACTGCGTAAATGGAAGATCTTCCTTTCTGGTCTCTATTCGACTTACAAGAGGTTGAATTGGTATTCCCCACATCCTGAGAGAATGTTGGAATTCATGGGATATGCCAGTTGAGGATGTACTCTATTTCGAATTTTGAAAATGAGTTACTATGTAGTAAGAAATGCAACTATCTGGAGAATATGCAGGTTGATATAAATATGAATTTAAAACAGAATACCTTAATTTGGGAATAAGGACCAGTACCTTTACTCCAGCCCAAAAGCTAACTTTATTATTAGATTGTAAGTCTGTGAAGCAGTATGCATGACTGAGCTACACAAATATCTATGGAAATGAAGCAGTGAACTTACTCTTCTTTTTACAGGTGAATTATAAAATGGGTGTCCTGAAGTCTTGTACTGGAAAAACTTCATGATATAGCATTTATGACACCTTCATTTTTTGAGTGCACTAGTACAGTGATAGCACACAGTGATACGATTTACACACAAGTACCACAGATAACTGGGTTGAGACATAGGCTAATGCTCATATTGTAGCACAAATATCCCAGTCCTGACATAAAATGTATTAATGTGTTGCAAGCAATATCTAATAGTGAGAGGGAGTAATTACTGGCTCCTTTAACTCTGTAAGGCAATGACATAATAATCTAAATATGACTAAAGGTCTCAAAGTGACCCACCTTAAAACTGTGGAACAAAAATTCTCTGAACTGTGTTTGCCAGAAGGTGGTTGTTACTACCAGTAAGTACTGGAGTTTAAAGACAGATTTTATATATATTTTTCTTTTCCTTCTCAATTTTCCTCTAGCGTATTCCATTCAGGGACAGAATGTTCAAATGATCAGTCCCTCAAGCGAGTCTCACCAGCAGGTCGTAGCAGTAGGGCAACCCTTAGCTCTTCAGCCACAAGGAACAGTAATGGTAAGTACAGCTTGTAAGTGATCTCACCCTGCTTAACAGCGTCTTTCTGTGTCTCACTGCATTTCAAAAATAGGCAACAGATAAACAGCGTTCTTATAATGGTTATCGGAAATGTTAAGCTAAGCTTTTAATTTGGAACAGCCCTGGAGAGCAAAGTTCTCTTAAGTGTAAGGAAGACTTACTCTCATTTTTCATCTGACTTATCTTAGCAGCTGCCATCCATTCCATTTGAAAAACCCCAGATCTCATCTCTATTATGTGCCTGTGTATGAAGGTTCACTTACATGGGTTTTGTAAGATAGGCTCTGACTTTGTGGAGAAGATACACTTAAAGCTGAAGTACTCCAACTTGTGTCTTTTCACATTTGATAAAATTTGAAACTGGGAGGAGAGGGCAGTGATCAAATCATATTCAACCGCCACAAGATAAGACTGAGAGAAGAAGGGATGCTGAACTACTTCTCTAAAAAAGATATATTGCATCACTGCAAACAAAATGCAATCTTTATTTAATCAAAAATTGCAAGTTTCCTAGAAACACTGTTGTTACAGAATAATAAGAATAGTGTGGTTCTTTGTTGTGGTTTATTTTAGCTGACTTCGAAAAATATCCAGTGTATGAGGACATTACTCAACTTAGCTCACTGCCATGGAGCTGTTCTTGGTACATCGTGGCAACTTGTCCTGGCTACTCTTCAGGTATAGAGGAAATATTTATGCCTTCCTTTTTTGCCATAATTTGGGTTGGAGTTCTTATGTGAGCAGGAGAAGAAGCTTTGATTCTCCTCATGGTGTACTTTGTATTGCTTGTTCTGTAGAATTTCTCTTGAATTCTGTTTGGCTGGAAGATTGCCAGCTAGTTCAAGGACACCGTTAGTTTCCTTGCTAAGAGGAGCCTGAAAACGCTATTTTTATGAAAATGATTGTTTTGCATTTCAGCACCTTGTGTGGATTCTGGGACTGAAGCCTGGTGTTGGGGGTGCGTTAAAACCTGGAAGAGCTGTAGAAGGGCCCAGCACAGTAAGCATGATCATGATTGTTCATTTTACAGTTAATGATTATGTAGTATTTTCTGTTGCAGTCTGTAAGACATTTCTGTCTCTTTTTCAAGGTTCTGACTACAGCAGTTATGACTGATCTGCCAGTTATATCCAACATACTTTCAAGGCTTTTTGAAAGCTCACAGTAAGCAGCCTTATCTGATAATTAAAATAATGTGTGTGTATCAAGCTTGGCAGTGTTTTGATAGCTGTTATTTTTCAGGTACCTCGATGACGTGTCTTTGCATCACTTAATAAATGCCCTTTGCTCCTTGTCTCTGGAAGCCATGGATATGGCCTATGGAAACAATAAGGTATAGTTTTTTAGTTTCTTTTTAGATGTGTTTATGAAACAGGCAGAAGAGGTACATTTATCATAGAATCATAGAATCAACTAAGTTGGAAAAGATCATCAAGTCCAACCTTTATCCCAGAGCTGCTAAGTCCACTGCTAAACCATGTCACTAAGGGCCTTATTTACATGGTTTTTGAACACTTCCAGAGTCCTTTATTAAAGCTAATTGTTTCTAATATTAAGACAGTAATACATTTGATACTCTAGAGTAAAAAAGAAATTATGAACCAGAGAATGTCTTGTTTGTAATGGTTCATACAATTACTAAATTCTCTTGAGCATTCTCATTGCATTCCTGCTGTTTTTTGTTAACTGAGGAATGTCATATATTTCTATTAATCAGATTGTGGATGGATAAAACTTTTAAAAGCCCTTGTAATTTCAGAGGTTAGGGATTCTGAATAGCACAGTATGTTCTGTGAGGTGCTCAGTTTCATTTCAGCCTTCTCTTATAATACACTTCAGAAGAAGCCTGACAATTTAGATATTGAAAACCCCCTAATAGTTCATATTTACTTGGGAAAATGATAGTATTCCTGTCAGCCTCAGTAAACAACCTCTAGTCAGAAAGGTTAAAGAACCTGTGATTGAAAAAGGTTGCATATATATTTTAGTCACAATGTAATTCCAGAGGAGAGTTTCTGAAAATTTTTCTTTGATCTGTTACACTAATGGTGACAGAAAATATGTGTTACAATATTTGCCAATTACAGCAACAGCAAATGAATTAAAATAAGCAAAGTTTGTGTTTAAAATAAATTGAAAATAAGAATAAAATATCAGCAGAAATAACAACAGAGAATAATTGCAGTGCAACGCTAATTTTGACTATATCTTGACTTAAAAACACTAAAAAATTAGGAAAAGCTTATCACAAATATTTGCATATGTACTTGATGAATGGGAAAATTATCATATTCCTGCAGGGCATTTATGAAGCTGATGGAATATAAAGCATAAGGGGATTCTTAAATGAAATATCCTTTATTGTTTGTTCACATATAAATTTAACTTTAAAAGTTGTCATGGGGAAAAGACCATTTGGCTAGTAACGTATGTTATAAAACTGTGTGGAGGGAGGACTGTGTAAAAACTTCAGTTTTGAAAGGAACATCAGCACTCTGGTTATTGTCAAACTTGGAGAAAACTATATGAAAAATTGTGACAGAAGTGTTTTTCATGATGTGCTGTTGCTACCCCCTTGTGGCTTCTCATGGAGTACTGCAGATGCTGTGGAAATTTCCCAGCCATGCTACCCAAGCTGTTGTGACAGCATACACAGCCTACAGAACACAGTACTTCAGGGAGATGAGTTGCACCTTAATTTGTAAATTATAATGTAGCAATAGGCTCTGACATTATCTCAGTCACCTCAAAGTCATGTGTTCAAATTCCATTTTATTAAGGAACCATCACTTTTTGCTGTTGCTAAATTACTGGAAACAGGACTAGTTAACATGCACAGGATTGAGATTCTTTGGAGACCTCTGACCGGTCATCTTATGGAGGTAAAGAATTGCTTTTATATGTTGTCCTAGAAGTTAGGTTGTATTAATAAAGATCTTGTAGAAATACATTTGTAAAGTGTAGTTTTTAAAAACAATTTAGATTGCTTTTACATGTACTTTGTTTTTGCAACTTGAATGCTTTTATTTTAAAAGTGAACTCATATATTTAAATTCAAACATTTTAATAGATCTTATTGACTTTTAGGTGCCATCAGTACTTATATGTTTTAAACACAACAGTGTTTAAAATGATCAATTTATGTCATATATATGTTATAACAAAGGTGACACAAACAGGTTTCAATTTGGATTCATGTAGTACAAATATCTAGGAAGATTTTAATGGTTTTGCATCCTTACCAAATAGATTGAAGTCACTAGATTTAGTAACAAAGGGTTTGCTTGTCTTAAAAATATTTCAGCTAACATTTTGAATGGTATCTTTAAGAAAATACTGTACAAATATAAAAATAGGTGTCATAATCCTACTTATATTTCTTCAGTATTTTAACTTCAACATGAAAAGTATGCTTTGTCAAGGAAAAAAAATATTAAATTTTGAATTTGAAATTAGAAACAGGTAATGGAATATAATTGTAAAGTTTTAATTCTCTATACAGATATGTAGAAGAGAGAAATACAAGAACAGGGTTTGATTTAAAGTGGGTGAAGGAGAAAGTTTTTCTTCCTCATTTTCCAGAAAGTATTAGACCTCCTTGGAACCAGTGCATTATTTCAAACAGTATTAAGAAGAAGCCATCTGTAACCTGATTTATGCAGATCATCTTTGAGGTACAGTAAGGAAGGAGAACACTAGTGCCAAATTCAGTTAAACCCAGACTGAGGGAAGAATTTGTTCCCTGTCTCAGGAACTGATTATGTGGTCAAATTCAGAGCATCATGAAGTAGTTCAAATTCTCTCTCTTTTTTTTTTTTATGTAAGGTAACAAACATATAAGTAATGCAGGAGAGTAGCTATTTCATGACTGCATTTTTTAACATTAAGCTGGCTCTTCTGCATTGTCCTCTTTTTCAGTTTGGCTAGCGATTGATAAGGGGATGTCCAAACCACAAAACTGCCAGCCTTCCTAATGATCCTTCCTTAGACTTTGATTCTGGATTCTCATACCACCTGAGCTAGGGCTGGAAGGGTGGGTGGAAATGATTGTGCCAGAGGTCAATGAAACAGTGGACTTACCTGATTTGTTTCAGGGTAGTGTATCGGTTATGGGAGTACAGTTCATACTAGGTATCTATGAACTGGATTTGCAAAACGTTTTTAATTCTTCTGCTCTAAAAAAAAACAATTACCAAAACTGTTAGGTTTAGGTGGGTTTGCAAAGAGAAGACACACATTTGAAACTTCAGCTTGAAATAGTGTTTGCTGCTGTTTTGAAATAATGGAGTGTAAGGCTTATTTTATATTCACTGTGTAGTTACTTGTTGTATTTGAGAATATAGAAGAGCAGATGCCTTCTGTGTTGGCTACTGTCATGCTTCCTCTCTTGATGATGTGAAGCAATGTGTGAAAGATGAAGCTTTGAATTTTAAAATAGCTTAAGGCAAACTTAAAGCTGAGAGTTTCAGGCATTCATTGAAGAGTTGTTTGGTGCTTTTTAACCAATCACTTTCTGAATTAGCAGTTAGTATACTCATTTTGGAAAATGTATTGGCTTGAACTGCTGTGGTTTTCATTATTTTTCCTTCTGTGTCTTTCACTGCTTCCTGTTGCTTCCTTATTCAGAAGGTATGTTTGTCCAAAAGATACTATTTTATACTATTAAAAATAATTTTATCATCTAGAGATTGATTGTATTGTTGTAAAAATATTATAATAGTGTATGTAAATTCTAATATAATTAAAAATACCCTTTTTTAATATTGTTACATATATTTGAATCTTGGTTAAATAAAAGTGACTTTAAACAAAACATTGGTGTGTTTTCAGGTGTGTCAGCATCCAAACTCCAGAATGAGAGAATGGGGAGCAGAAGCTTTAACTTCTCTCATTAAAGCAGGACTGACATTCAGCCATGATCCTCCATTATCTCAAAATCAGGTAAAGTAAGTTTAACAGCATCTGCTTTCCTCCTTCTCTGGAACTTAAAATGAACATGAAATCAAAATCTTTCCTAGAGGAAATTTTCTACAGTTCAGTGAATTAGGGGTATTCATAAAGCAACTTTACTATTGAGTTTATAAAGCCTACAGCTGTAACATTCCAGTGTAACTATTGAAAATTACCTCATGCATTCATAACATGCATAATTACCTCATGCATAACAAAAGTGGTGAGGCTTGCATAGTATGTCCATTTGTTAGAACAAATTACAGATCACCCTCTTGAGTGTAAAACAATTCCAGAATGTTTAGAAGTGTATATGTGATACAGTGGCAGGTTAAAAATAAATTGCCTGACCTTCTGAATCACTGCTATTCAACCCATTATTAATAAAGCATTCTGATATTTTTACTCTCTCTTTTGCTGAGGTTCAGTGGGTAGTTTTTTCAAGGTCTCTGTCATAGGAAGCTGAGTCTAGTCTGCTGGATGAGTGTAAAGTTGCAAGTATCAGTTAAATTTTAGCATCCTTACTATGCTTTGTTGTTTACTTTCAGAGACTGCAGTTGCTGTTATTGAATCCACTAAAGGAACTGTCAAACATCAGTCATCCCGATATCAGGATCAAGCAGTTGGAGTGTGTGCTACAGATTTTGCAAAGTCAGGGTGACAGCTTAGGACCTGGTTGGCCATTGGTGCTTGGGGTCATGGGGGCAATCCGAAGTGATCAAGGGTAAGTGATGGAAATGAAATTTTAAAATCGAGTAAGATAAGAGCAGTAGGATAATTCCACTTTTTTTCCCTCACTTTAATAGTCACCTCAATAATAGCCATCATTTTCATTGTTATTTTTAGCTTGTGAACAATTTTACTCAACAAAAGTAAAATTTTTATTTTTTCCTGCAGCACACTTTTCTTTTACTGAATTAATCTTTCAGAAGAACAGGGTATTCCTCCACTCTAGTGTCTCCTGTGATCACTGTGCAGTATACACTGAGGAGTACTCCTGGTGCCAATTCATTTGATCTTAACCATCTGCTGGACACGTGTCTGGTGCTTGCAGATAATTCTCTATGGCTTGGCTGTTGCTCACAGTTCTTCTGTTGTTTCTTTTTCTTCCAAAATCTTCGGGTAGTCTCTAGTGTATGGCATCTTCTGAACACTCTGTTTTTCTCAAAGCCTTCCTCCCTAAATGGGTGCTGGTAGCACAAGGGTGAAAGTTTATTCATGCTGTGGAGTGAATCCCTTGACTGACTAGCGCAGCTGACTCTTGCCAAAAGAGGGGAAATGTTACAATGAGCAGTAAAATGAACATCAGACCCTGGAACTGTAAGCACCAAGAATTGTACCTGCACACTTAGACCATATTATTGCTTCTTTGGTGCTAGTCAAGACTGGCACCAGGATAGGTCATCAAATAACCCTGGTATCAGAAGAATTCATGTTGGCATCTCTCTCCTTCCACCCCACCTTAGCTTCTGTCTTCTGGCCACATGAAGACCTGCTAGAGCCCTTTCAAATGCTTGAAGGATTTTGCCCTTGTATCAGTATTTCTTGCTCTAGCAGTGGCACTCCTCAAAATCCCCAAGGGTGTTTACATATATGGTTGTGAGCATCCTCTTTTTGGTAACCATGCTTCCTTTGGTACCTGCTGTTTCCATACTTGGTGCAGTGCGTTCTGTGGTTCCTACATGCCTTTTGATTTTCACTTTTTTTGTTGATGGATGAGAACCAACAGAGATTCCTTCTCAAGATGGTTTTCAGATCCCTTTTGATCTCAAACCCATACCTCGCTGGCAGATAACTCAATTTATTACTAAGATCTTGTGTTATATCCTAGTCTTCTCCAGCAAAGCATATAGAATAATCTACTTAACTACATAGCATTGTCTGCCAACATCATATCAACTATAGTAGGAAACAAATTAAGCAAGCCTCATTTTCCTTGGGAAACAGCTGAATTTCTTACCTCACTTATAGCTGTGAGCACAAGATTCAGGTGCTGTTATCATACGTTACATATAAACTTACTGACCATGGCACTTTCTTCACAAAAGTCTTCCCTCTGTTCAGTGAACCTCCTGGATTCGAGGATTCCAAGGTTTTAGTTAAAGATGACCTTGCTGCTTCTGAGACCTTCTTCTCACAAACCTTTCCTATACTACATAATATCTTATCTTAGCCAAAATCTTTTCAAAATAACTGTCATTAAATAGATATTCTGTAAATATTTTGCCTTCAGAATTAAATTCTGAATGCAAACATTAAATAGGAATTTATTTTTATTTATTATGGAAGATGCATGCTAACATAATGATGATCTTACTTGCTTTCTTTACTGTATTTTTATTTAATGTTTGCATTCAGAAGGCAAGATATTTTGAAAAGATTTTGTCCAACATAATATGTATTTTGCCTACTTGTTTGGCATACTTTAAGGTGATTTGTGGTTGCTGGTACAAGAAACTGTCCAGAAGAGCTTACTCTTTGGAAGATTATTGTGCTTAAACTTAAGCTTTGTTTTGTCTGTTGTGGCTTTTTTAGCTGACACATTTAAACTAAGAAGCCCTAGAACTCTAGAACAGAGAAGTGGACTTTACTATATAAAACTAGTGAGGACCAGTGGAGAATCTCAACTTCATTAGCTAGTTAACATGGACTAAAATGCTTCATCAGAATTAGAAGCTTCAACTTAATACCTTTAAAAAGCCTCTAGGAAAAGCACTTAAAATGTTGCAAATTAATCTCAAAAATGCTAAGTGTATTTTTTTCTTTTTCTAAATAATGCTATCTCCTGAGGTATTGTATTCAAAACATTGCTGTGCTCTTGAAGAAATTAGAAATGAGTGTGTGCGTGTTTTGTTTTTGTTTTGTTTTTTTAAGAGAGTCCCTAATACGGACTGCATTCCAGTGTCTTCAGTTGGTTGTGACAGACTTTCTTCCAACAATGCCGTGTACTTGTCTACAGATAGTGGTTGAAGTTGCTGGAAGCTTTGGACTTCACAATCAAGAGTTAAATATTAGCTTAACGTCAATTGGCTTGTTGGTGAGTTTTATATTAAATACAGTGATGCTGCTTCTGGTTCTCTTTTTTTTTTTTTCTTCTTCTTTTTTCTTCTTTCTTTTTGTTTCTTTTTTTTTTAATTAGCCTGTAGTCAATGCTACAAATTAAAGCCAAAACCTATTTTTTGAGCACTTAGTGAACTCCCATGCTGTCATTTGGAATTGTATGTAAATTGAGTGAGCACAATTTATCTTTAATCTGCATGACTCCAGGGCTAGTTAAGGAAATAGTGTTTTATTGTAACCATGTTCATCAGTATCTTATTTTTAATACATTCTCTCCCTTTCTAGTACTTCAGGTGTAAATGGAACCTTAAAGCTGAGGCTAAGAAAAATACTTTCTACACCTTTTGGTATTTATGTGCTGATTTTCTTCCATCAGTGTAGGGAAATTAGTATCTTGATGTACTTCACTAAATATTCTTAAATATAAAAATGAGAAACAATTTACTGTGTGATTATTAAGAGCATTATAATATTTATATTGTACAACAGCATATGTCTTATTTATTTTGTAGTGGAATATTTCGGACTATTTTTTCCAAAGAGGTGAAACAATTGAGAAGGAGCTAAACAAAGAAGAAGCAGTGTTGCAGAAACAGGCAGAAGAAAAGGGAGTGATCCTGAATAGACCTTTTCATCCTGCATCACCATTTGACTGTCTTTGGTTATGCCTGTATGCAAAACTTGGAGAGCTGTGTGTGGATCCCCGACCTGCAGTTAGGAAGAGCGCTGGGCAGACATTGTTTTCTACTATCGGTGCTCATGGAACTTTATTGCAACATTCAACATGGCACACAGTAATATGGAAGGTATGACATGCAAGATTCCACTAAAGGTTTTCTAAATTGCATTCACATTTTAATAGCCACTGACATGCTATTTTAATATCAATTAGCTAGGTTATCAAGATTTTTAAAGACAACAACATATGGTGGCAGAAATGTGATTTCTTGGAGAGTGAGGGTGTTTTTTTACACTTTCTCTGGCCCTTAAAACCTCTTATGAAATGTAAATTTTGTATTTTGATCGTTACTTTCTTACTCAGGACTTGGATAAAAGTTTGTTTGCTTCCTACAAGGAGAAATGACTCATTTTTTGTGCAAAAATATGGAGATGTTGGAGGGTCATGTGATTGGGCTGATCTGATATTAGACTAAGCTTTTGGTTCTCTTCTTTGACAGAATCTGTGAAATGCCCTGTTCTGGATCTCAGTCATGTTGGTTGTGCCTTGTGTAAAAATCAGGTTGTAGCTGAGTCTGCCTATTGTATCTAAGAGGTATCCGAGATCCACTGGTTTTAGCCTTCTGTTAGTGCTAACACTGTTCTCAGTGGTTTTGATCATGCTGTTTCTAACCATTCTCAAGTGAACATCAGTTGGCAGATTCTTACTCTTAGCTGTTGCAGAGACTGTTTAGAATAAGGGAATACTCAAGGTGAAACAGTGACAATAAAGATAATGGAGAAATTACTAGTTTTCTTTCTTGTTTTACCATGAACACAACTATGTTATTTGAAAAGTTGCCTTTTCCCTCTTTTTCTGACTATTACAGGTTTTATTTCACCTATTGGATAGGGTTCGAGAATCTTCTACCACAGCTGACAAAGAGAAGATTGAATCAGGAGGAGGCAACATTCTTATTCATCACTCAAGGGACACAGCTGAGAAGCAGTGGGCTGAGACATGGGTATTAACACTGGCTGGAGTTGCAAGAATTTTTAACACCAGGAGATACTTACTGCAGCCTTTAGGTAAAATTTATAGTTTAAAGTTAGTGAGAGATACAGTGCTCTTGTGTATTTATTTTTTCAGTTAAACTACTGGGCAAGAATTGTAATCTTAGCTTTAAAGTGTGTTCTGTTTTGTCTCACCTCAAATGTCATGAAAATCACAGAGTTTTTAATTCATGCTCCTTAGAGTCAAAAAATTGTAACTACCAATTTAATCTTCCATATCACAGTACTTGAGATTAAATCTTAATAGTCACAATTCTGGGTGCTAAATAGCTTTAATTTATAATAGCTTGTTAAGAGTAATAATTTTTCTGTTCTTTCGATTGTGAGAATATCTTTCCTTTTGTCTTTCTAAGGTTGTGCAACACTTGCCTGGAACTCTTCCATGGCATCAGTATGTCAAGTTTAACCAGTGCTCTTACAGTATAAATATCAGTGCTCTTACAGTATAAATATCAGTGAAGTATTGAACATTTATGTTGTACAACTGTATGTAGTAGTATTTTACAGTAGCTTGGGAAATGACCTAATGTTTAATTTCTATAAGGAGGAAGCAATAAAGAAACAGGGAATGTATAATTTGCATTATATTAATGTAACTTCACCATCCCATACTATGCAATTAATATATATATATATATATATATATAAAAAAATAGGAATAAGGTGTGTCTTATTTTATTTTGGTTCTCAACAGATTAGTAGCTATCAGGAGTATTGGTCATCTGCAGAAATGTAGTACATTTTAAACTATATTAAACCTGAATTAAAACTGAATAAAAAAGAAACCATTACAGGGGTATTTTAATTATTCAGAACCTGTAATTAGTAACATAGAAAATTGGAAGCTAAAGCTAAAATCAGTGAAAAACTCAGACTTAAAAAAAAAGAAAAAAAGAAATCTTTCTCCACAGTGGAGTTATCAGGGTGTTTTAAAAGCAGTTCTTTATAAATTAAGTGCATGACTATGCATTTGACTCATAATTCCTTAAACGTGCTTAAATCAACAGGCATCTGGTATGTATAACAGCTAATCTGTTTCACAGTACTGAATAAAGAAAATACATGTTTCTGATGTGGGATGGGGTATGTGATTTTTTGCTACTGAATTCAACATAAATGTAGATATATTGTTTCATTCTTCATATTTGTGTGTTTCTGTGTTATATTCATTCTTTCTGGTTATGGTTGAACTGATACATTCTGAAAGTCATTCGAGCCATTATCTAACCTCGTGAAATATCTATGTATTAGAGCAACAAGTACATGAACAGCCTTTTAGAGACAGAGTGGGTGGGAAGAGGATGAAGAAGTCTGTTCCAAGTTGATATTTTTTTCCCCTCTCTTTTCTTAAATAGGAGACTTTTCCCAAGCCTGGGATGTTCTTCTTGATCACATCCAATCGGCAGCACTCAGCAAAAACAATGAAGTTTCCTTGGCTGCTCTGAAAAGCTTCCAGGAGATCTTACAAATTGTTTCTCCTGTCCGAGACTCAGAAAAACCTGATACACCACCTGCTATCAATGTTTCTGTACCTGTGGTGGTAGGGACAACAACGGCCACTAGTCTTGGCAGATCATTCATGAGAACTGACTCCATAGGAGAAAGAATAGGAAGATACAGTGGATCTGAACCACCTGTAATAACAGATGAGATTGAAGATTTGAATCTTTGGTGGGCAGCCTGGAACAGCTGGTATAGGATTGGTTCAGAAAGCACAAGGCCTCCAGTTACTTGCGATAAATTGACTTTCATTCCCAGCCAGCCTTTTCTTACAGCTTTAATTCAGATATTCCCGGCTCTTTACCAACACATCAAAACTGGTTTCAGCATGGATGATCTTCAAAAGCTAGGTGTCATTTTGCATGGTGCCGTTTCAGTTCCAATCAGTTCTGATGCTTCCCCTTTCATCCTTCCATCTTACACTGAAGCAGTCTTGACAAGTTTACAGGAAGCAGTGCTTACAGCTTTAGATGTTTTACAAAAGGTAATAATGTGACTTCAAATGTGCGGTGAAAGGTAAACTACACTGTGTCTCAGTTCTTCTTCTCAGAACTGTAGTTTGGTGACTTAAACATGATTTTTTAAGTTATTTGTAATTGCACAGTGTATTGTAATTGAACAAACTGATCTCCATTCTTGGTGCAACCCAAGTGCTCTGCATTGAAAGGAATGGTATAATCTTTATGAAAGGCACTTTTGCTTGATGACAGAAATACCTTAAGTGTTGTGCTGTGTTTGTGTTCATTTACTTGTCTATCTAATATTAAAGTGTTGTACTGTTACGAAGGTCTGTACATGGAGTTGGGGGAACAGGCCAACAAACAGTGTTCCTTACATTGCCCAGGTAGTACCATAACAAAGTCTAGAATACTGATCTTGAGAACTGAGTTCATGCAAAACATAAAGTATAGAAGGGTCTCTGGCAGAGCACCTGCCTTCTTACCTGTGGTTAATGAGTTAAGGAAAATGCTTCATATCCGCTTTAAAAATTCTTACTACAGAACTCATTCTCAAAGTGTACCCTTCATGCAAGTGAATCTGTAAACACCAAATTATGGTGCCATCTTTTTGGGTAGTTAAAAAAAGAAAAAAGTAGTGCTTCTTTCTTTCTGGAGTTGTAAAGTATCTCCTTGCAGAATATGCTGTTCCTTCAGAAAACTTACTTATTCAAAAGAAACAAAGTTGATAATGAATGAGATAATGCATTTATATTAAGCACTGCTTTAAAAAAATACAAGCCCTGAAACCCCTCAAAAGACCTACTTGGGGAAATGTCAGAATTAGAACTATCCCCATGACCTGACTTCATTCCCTATGGGCTTTCATATTATGACCATGTTGCTTAACTCTGTGGTCATACCTTTCCCCATCAATAGGATCCTGCCCCATTTAGCTCATAGACCACATGGTGCCTACTAGACAAGCAACAATTCTGTATCTTGTTTTCTTTTTGCTTAGTGTGGTTTGACTTATCTCATACTTACTTAAACCCCACAGGCAAGGCAGAATCATTATCTTGCAGTCATTCATGTAGTTTATGGGATCAACAAATATTCATTAATGTAATTTGAGAACAGAGGCATAAAATTAGGAGTTTGGTATTAAATCACAGTTTTGTGTGTGAGGATACAAATAACATGAAGTTTTAATGTTGTATCTGCTACATTTTCATCCTTTTCCAGTCAGCCATGATCTTCTTGTGGCCTCCACTTTCCAGCAGCTTAGCCCTGCCCGGGTCCTTTTTTTCCCCATGTAATCACTCCATCTATTCATCTCAGAATTTTCTGTTTCTTTGCTGATCTCCTTATCCATGTTAAATTATTTTAGCTGAAGTTCTGTTAAACAGTAACAAAAAACCTCACCATGGGAAATGGGTATTTCCCCTTCCCTCTTGCAATCTAAATGGTTAGTGTGGCAGTTACAGGACTTTGCAAATACAGACCTAGGTAGGAAGATACCTCAATTTTTACGGTACCTCCCAGTATCAAAGCCATAGCCCATGACAGTAGCTGCACTGGGAGTTGTTAGATTAATCTGAACGATTAAAACATTTAAAGGTTACTACCAGAATGCTTTAAAGCACAAATTTCTGAAACTGAAGTCCTGTGTCAATTTTTACAACAAAAAGCAATCTGCAGAGGATTTTATTTTAGGGTTTGTTTGTGGTTTGTTGTTGCCTGACCATTACTTTTTGATTTATATATCTCTCTACTTAAGTATGTAAATAAGTGCACTTAATGCAGTAAATAGTACTCAGTTTTAATAACCAGCTCTTAAAGGTACTGAAAACATCCTTTGTCACACGCTCTGCTAGGCTATTTTTGAGTTTTTCTGCAGCTTAGATAAGTTATCTGATGTCAGAAGCATAACCGTCATTGAAAAGCAGTTCTAGTTTGATGAATTTTCAAAACTACGTTACTTGATTTTCCATTTTATAATATATGGATAATTTTTAGAGTTGAAAATACTCCAGTAGACCGAATAGAAAATGCTTCTATTTGTAAATTAAAACTTTTACAAGAGTTTCATAAGGTATTAAGAGTAAGAAGCTACTCATGCACAGACTTCAAATAGGAAATAGTTACTGGTTTTGTTCACCAGTACAGAACAAGTAGCATCTGAATTTTTTTGCCACTGATCCTGTAAGGAATAATAATGATAAAAATCTTGAATTAATGGCAGATCTATTTTGAACTTTGGCTGTTATAGATCATAGAATTGTTTAGGTTCTAAAACACCTTTTAAGATTGTGGACTCCAGCCATTAACCTAACACTGCCAAGTCCACTGCAAAACCCTCAATGCCACATCTACATGTCAATTAAATACTTCCAGGGAAGGTGATGATGACTCAGCCACATCCCTGGCCAGCCTATTCCAGTGCTTGACAACCCTTTCAGTGAGGAAATTTTTCCTAATATCCAGCCTAAACCTCTCCAGGTACAACTTGAGGCCATTTCCTCTTGTCCTATTGCTTCTTACTTCGGAAAAGAGACCAACACCCACTTCACTACAACCTCCTTTAAGGCAGTTGTAGAGAGCAGCAACGTCTCTCCTGAACCTCCTTTTCTCCATGTGAACAACCCCAGTTCCCTCAGCCACAACTCATAAGACTGTGCTTTAGACCCTTCACCAGCTTCATTGCCCTTCTCTGGACTGCTCCAGCATCTCAAATGTCTTCCCTAGTTCTGCTGCCCACACGGTACAAGCCATGATGCCATTGGCCTTCTTGGCCACCTGGGCACACTGCTGGCTCAGACATCGGCAATACCCTGAGGTTCTTTTCCACCAGGCAGCTTTCCAGCCACTGTTCCCCAAGCCTCTAGCCGTGCATGGGGTTGTCGTAGCCCAGATTCAGGACCCAACACTGAGCCTTGTTGAATGTCATGCAATTGTCCACTGCCCATTGGTCCAGCCTGTCCTCATCCCTGTGCAGAGCCTTCCTAGCAGGTCAACATTCTGCCCAACTTGGTGTTATCTGCAGACTTACTGAGCGTGCACTTGATCCCCTCATCCAGATCATTCATAAAGATACTAAGCAGAACTGGTCCCAGTACTGAGCCCTGGGGTTTGTTAAGGTCGTCTTCTCTGGGTAGTGTAAATTGGACCTGTGCAAGTAAGCTGCATCTACACAAAAGTTAGCCAGGGGTTTGTGGATGCTTCCTTTCTAAGCCATCTGTTGGTATATAAAATAATTTTTATACCTTTTCTAATAGGTATGTAATCTTGCATTAACCTGTTAAACTTGAGTGCAGTGACTGTAGTGCAGGAGCCTATCAGCTGAAATTTTACAGCGTTCAGTCTATTTAGATCGGCAGTTAAGCACCTTCTGCCACACAGGTGAGTTTCTAGCATCAAAACATCTTCTCCAGAGTTCAGTACAGTCTTGAACTTGAGCACCAGAAAAAGGATGTGGCTTTTTAGAATAAGTGCTGCACTATATTCATAATGTTGATAAAGCCTTTTGAGCACTAGACATGTGCTCTGAATTGCAGGAAGCTGAGGAAGAGGGAAAGGCCATTGATGATTCATGGAGTGCTCTGCTGCAGGCTGTAGATTGCCCAAGGGTGCAGCTAGGTCTGAGGGTGATCTAGCAATGACAGTGCCTGTAGCCCAAGTTGGTTTGCTTCCTCTCATGGCTGGGGACTTGGGATATTTTCAAGCCAATTGACTGCGACAGCTCATAACACAGCCCCAGTATGGAGGCTGCACTCAAAACAGCCATCGGAGCTGTTGGTACCTTGAGTGAGTTGAGCCACAATTTGTCATGGCTGATCTGTGATTCATGAAAAGGGGGGTTGATTTCTCCCCAGAGAAAAATGAGAGCACCAAGCACAAGGTCTTTTTGTGGAGCAATAAATAGGCTGTTTCTTGAGGCTTTGAGAGGAGAGACTTTGGGAGGAAAAGCAAGGCATTTAAAATGACAGAAAATAATTGGAGTAACTTCACAGAATCATTGTGTCTGGCTTTGAAAATAAATGCCCTAAGATTGCCTTGGGATTTATATTGCAACAGGAAATCATTAGCCTATGACAACATGATATTTCATTGACATCTTAAAAGCACACCCTTCCTGAAATGTTTTCCATTTTAAAGCAAGATTATGAGTTTCAGCTATACCAAAATCGTATCATTCTCATTTTATTTATGTTCCTTTCTGCAAGACACAATTTTAACTACGCACAAAAACTTTGTATGAATTACTTCTGAGATTTAACTGTTCCTTGAAGTAGAACGTAAGGATGTGTCTGAGATCAGCAGACAAGACTTAATATAAGGCATATTTTGCTGTCATGTCAAAGCAGAGTTTGTGAAGAGAAGACAGCTTTTATTACATGGAATGAGATCTATGTATTTATTAAACTATATATGCCCAGACATCTTGCCACTTAATTAGCTTTAATGAAATAATAAAACTTACTTTCCTTAAACTGCTAGAACTATGCACTGTCTTTTATACAGCATGCCTCTTGCATAGCCTTATATGTGAATTTTTCTTTTCGAGCTCTTTTTACTGATGCAAATTTTTGAATGTGAAAGCTCAACATAACATATTTAAGCTTTTGTATTTTCTTCTGGTATAGGCTATATGTGTGGGCTCAAAAAGTATGCAGATAATGTATCCTGCAATCTTCGACCAGCTGTTGGCCTTTGTAGAATTTTCCTGCAAGCCTCCACAGTATGGACAGCTGGAAACAAAGCACATTGCAAATGCAAAGTATAATCAGGTAATTGATTGGGAATCTCACTTGCTTCATTTGGCTGGTGAACCCAATTCAGCTTCAGCTATAGGTTATTTAGCAAGATGCATTTATTCCATCTGTAAACCTTTGCTGTGCATGTTGTGTAACAAGTTATTAGTATTTTTTTACATGCTTTTGTTATCTTCATTTGCTCCCTCTGAATTCTGCTTTTCTTTTATACTTTGTATTCCTTTGCGTAGGAAAGGTCTTGCCTGGACACCAGTTGTAGTGAATGTGTCTGAATTTGTCCAGTGAATTAATCTAAAATAACATGTCCTACATGTGGTACCAAATTTAATAGAAAGACATGAGAATTTTGAATGGGGAGAATTCCCTCAAGCTGCAAATTTTTTAATTGCACGTGCTGCAAAAAAATGGGACATGTTCCATAATTCTTTTTATCTGTGTACTCTGCTGTTCACTAAGCATGAGCATCTGATTCAGTGTAATCAAATAGGTAACTATTATGTATGTATTAATTTTTCTTATTCTATTTGTCCTGCAACACAATGGAATCACACTAGATACAACTATTTGCACCGGTGAGTTAAATTTCCTTAAAGATTGTCTTAATGTAGTTGTCTTGCCTAGACCGCAACATTTCTCCTACTTAAATGTACTTCAATGTCGAGTACATTTTCATAGTCAGGCTGCATTGTATTTGCTGTTTTATTGCTTGGACCATATTCTTAGCAAGCCTTGCATGTATTATACTGAGAGTTCAGTGCAAAACATACGTCTTCTGTTCCTTTTTTCATGTATAGTTCAGTAATTTACTGATTTCTTTTCCTAGGCGGAGTGGGTAGCTTTGAATTATGTACCATTTGCTGAGAGATCAGTGGAAGTTGTTGTAGACTTATACCAAAAGACAGCTTGCCATAAAGCGGTGGTAACAGAGAAAGTTCTTCAGAATATTATCAAGGTAAAAGTTTGTCCTGCATATGCTCTGAGTTTAATGATCTTATATTGAAAAGAACGAGTTTTATTTTGAGCTACTGTTGATAAACACTTTCTTGAAGCTTTAAAGCTTTAGTAAACAAATTGATATTTTATGAAGATGAGCAGCAGGTAGTAATTTCTTTTGAAGCTGCAAGGCTATTGATTAGACTGTATGAATTGTTCTGTAGCTGGATAATGTCAGCATCATTATTTCAGTGTTAAGATAAAAATTAACCAGTGTGTTAGGCCACAAAATATTAGTCTTTGAAAACACCTGAATCTGATAAGCAGGCCTGTTAGTAAATATGGCATTGAAGACCAGTTTCTGTAGACTGGCATATATACTTTGGGGATGGGTGCTCTAGTTATTACTTTGATTTGCTTTTCATGACTGCCTGTGTCATTGATGTACCTATGAAATGTCATGGGTGCACAGATGTGCCTTTAAGGTGGAATTGGCAAACTCATGGCTTTTTTTGACCTTGTTTCCATTTTAACAGAAACTTTAGTAAATAATAGAAGTAGTAGCAAGTGTCTGGGAAAAAAAAAAAGTGACCTAGGTTTTTTTGTAATGACTTGGCTGACATCAGGTTGTTCCTCTGGAGAAATTCAGAAACCTGAATGTGTTTAAAATAGTTTTGTGGTATTATTTGGAACCTGTTATGAATTAAGTATTTGTGTTTGAAAGTTAATGCAGATGTTTCCTACTTCTGTTTTAATGGGATAGGTGAAACTGGCATAAACACTGCTTTTCTTTTAACACTCACACTTGATAATAATGTGATCTATTGCAGTAGATTAAAATGTTTTTTTAATTATTTTTCATGTCTCTTAAGCCCATGTTTATGTTGGAATTAGATTTGACCCCTGTGAAAAACAGCAGCAGAAGAAAATATTCTGCTTATCTCCACAGTTAGATCCTAGCTCTTGTTATTTTTGGCAATAGAGAATTAATTACAGTTTGCTTTCCTCAATTTGCTTTCCTCAAATCAGCAACTTCACTAAAAACAGTTGGGGACACATATGTAATACCCAAATTTAGCCGCTGTGTATTTGAAATGTAAATTAAATAACTCGTTTTCTGAGATAACTTGGTATTAGGTTCTAGTTAATTTGACTAACAATGCTAAAGGGAATATAGATAGTGTAAATAATACATGGGCTTAATGTTTTTAAACTCATTAATGACTTTTTTTAATAGATATTGAGGCTGGTTTTCTATCTAGAAGATAAAAGTGTTTTCATCCGCTATACATCTGATTTGCATTGCAGCCTTTATCTTCACTAACTCATTTTGCCTTTAAACTTCATGCAGTTAAACAGTCAGCAATGACCAGGTGTCTTGCAGTGGTTATGTATACAGTTCAACTTTTATGTATTAAGAAGAACTTCAGTTTAAATGAGGCTTCTTTTATTGTGGAAGCATTTGGGATAGCTTTCTAGGAAAGCAGCTCTTCAGAATACACTCATGCTAACAAACTGCCTGCAATCTGCTAGATGCTAGGAAAGCCCGTTTGTCAGGCTTAGCAGAAATGGTGGATGGCAATACGGAAAAATAAAATTAGTATGTAATTTCATTGTGTAATTGGTAATGAATCAACTTTGACTTCAAACATCATAGTTGGCAGCAGACCTGTGCTGTAGCCAGACAGTATATGGTAATTCATCTTTATAATTATATTTAAAAAAGAGCATCTCGTATACAGCAGAGAAGACAGGGATGTGCACCATCATCTTTGACAGTGTCTGCCAAGATCTTGTGCAGAAACCTGCCATATTGTTACATTTGTCTGAGCAACTCTAAACTCTGTTCTGACTTCAATTTTGCAGACACTAAGAATACCTCTCAGTCTGAAATATTCGTGTCCTTCTGAAAGCACATGGAAGCTAGCTGTTTCCTCTCTTCTCAAAGTTCTCTCGATTGGACTACCTGTTGCAAGGCAGCATGCGTCTTCTGGAAAGTTTGACAGTATGTGGCCAGAGCTAGCGAACACATTTGAAGACTTTTTGTTCACCAAAAGGTAAACGCAATTTCCCTTCTCTTTTTTTTTCTCTCCTGGAAAATCTCTCTAAGTTACTTGTTCAATAAATGTATCAGTAGAATTTAGAAGAAAACAGCCTTATCTTTAGAGATATTTGAGATTTGAAAAGTAATGAAATCAGGGAAGGAAAAAAGGAAACCGGTCTGTCTGCTTCAAAAAAGTGCATTGTTAGAAAGTAGTAGGAAAAGCTTAATTCGAAAGGTAAAATTTCAGAGCAAGAAAGAGCTCAGTTAACTTCAGAATACAAGCCATAGCTTTTCTGACCAGGCCAAGGAATTCTGTATAGATTCCCAAGGAAGTTACTATAGATTTGATGAAAAGTGACTGATGTGTACTCGGTTTGTTCCTTTATTTGTTTTGAACAAAATTGCAACAATATATTTCTTTATTTAAGGTGAACAGCAGAAACTGAAAATATTTCTCTTGAGTTCCATCTTGAAATATTCCATTTACTGTGAATTTTGAGATTACTTTTTACATTGCTGTTCACTTAAAAGCCTGTAGTTTCCTTGCATTTGTTTCTACACAAGATAATTTGCACCTTAATAATTAACCAAGCTTTATGTATAATACTCTGTGAAAAGGGTAGCTAAACAGTCAGATTCATAATGAGACAGGCAGATGTGTAAGTGCCTGCCTCATCTCTCAGGAATGGAACACTTGTAGATGTTGGGAGGTTGAGAAAATCCAGAAGTGACAAATAATAACAATCAGAGACTTAGACTATCTGATGTATGTTTGTTCAACTAAAAGAATGTATCATTAGGAAGGCATGATAGGTCTTAACAATATGGTAAAAGATCACTGCAGAGAAGAATTTTTATTGTCCCTTGAGAATGGGTAAAAATGGATTTCAGTACAGTAGAAATTATCTAAGATAGACATTAAGGAAACCTTTTACTCTACAGAAGGTCAGGTACTGTAGAAGATTGCTTAGGAAAGGTATGGGTAAGGATCTTTTAGGAGCAGTTTAAGTATATGTAATAGTATCTCACATTGAAGGACAATGTGATATATGAAGAAGTTAATTCCCTGATTTTCTGTATGTATGCTGATTTCAGTAACAAATTAATCTTTAATAGAAAACAGTAGAGTTCTGTACCTACCACTATCAAGCTGTGTATTTGTGTGTGTATAGCTTTCAAAACCACAAAAATCAGCAACCAAACACAGCTGTATTCACTAATGGTAAGTAAATAGCAGGTTGCCCAAAACAGACAAAAAATAAATACCAATGAAACTTAATTTTAGAGGCACACCGGTTAGTGAAAATGTTTGTAATAATGAATGACTTTGGAATTTCATCAGTGGGGTTACATGACAACTGAATGAAAAACTTTCGTTTTGCATTTGCTTCAGAGAAGTAAATTTATTACTAAATAGGAGGAATTTAAAATAAAAAAGCTCATCAAGACTACCTAAAAGACACTTCAATCATCCAGGCTTTTGTTTGATGCTTCACTGTTTAGAATCATAGAATAGTTAGGGTTGGAAAGGACCGTAAGATCATCTAGTTCCAACCCCCCTGCCATAGGCAGGGACACCTCACACTAAACCATGCCACCCAAGGCTTCGTCCAGCCTG
>JAOSLQ010034012.1:0-10170 GCA_025629905.1 Lorius lory | reverse complement strand
GTATTTTATTATCCTGCTAGTTTTATTATAAATGCGAAGTTTGTATGTAAGTTTTTCTGCCACGCACTAATTACTGAACGAATTTGGTTGAAATTAATCACGGATTACAATCAAGATTTATATAAAAATCCTTTTTACGTATCGTAGAAGTGAATCTGTTCAATGTCAGTCTGTAAATCTGCCAGCATACTCATGTCACTACTACTTCATAGAGCATAATACTGTTTTCTGAAGCTGAATTCCAAGCTTTGTGGTATCTTAAATATCATCATGTTAAGCCATTTGTAGTAATACTATCTTTTAGAAATGAGTGAATTTCATTAGTAGTAACCATGCCTTGAAAATAACATGATGAAAGGCATTCCAGTAAGGAGCTTAAACAGTGATTTTCCTTTGGTGGCTGAATAATAAATACTTTGATAGTCTAGATAGTTAATTGTCTGCATAACCCCCACCATGTCTCAGTGGGATTTCTCTAATATTCTGTAGACTAATAGAATTTCTTCATGCAGGATGTTTGTTTTCTTTATTCCTATTTTGAAAGGAAAAAATATGAAAGTGATGAAATAGAACAAAGTAAAAATTATGCTGTTGTTGGGCAGTGGAAGCTTTCGTTCTACTGCTGAATTTGATAGAAACTCCTGTTGTAATACAAACCTAAAGTTTAAATGGCAGCCTGAGCTCAAAACTTGTTTCCTTTTCTGGCTCAGCAGTCCCTCAGCTGCTTAAATTTTCTCCACCTTATCGAAGCCCTCAAAAGGGGGTGTGTGTTTAATTAGAAGGACACCCCAATTCTCTATTCTCTCAATAGCTTTAAGCTGCTTCTGCAGACCTAGATGGTACAGATGTATTTGAAGACTCTTTGGGCCTACATGCAAGGTGATGAAATGGGGTAAGTAACAGTATATGCTGGTGCTTACTGCTATAGTAGTTTATCCAATCCAAATTACAGATGGTACATAAAAAAATAATTTTAATAACTCGATGATTGTATATATGTACTATGAAGCTGAACACATGGTTTCTCATAGGGAAAAAGGATTGCAGTGGGTAGAAAGAAAAGGAGGGGAGTAGACTTCAGTTAATGTACTGATCACTTGATTGTAGGCTGATTTGGACTACTTATGCTCGATGTTCTGCAGCATGTCCCTGTATTTATTTTTACAATAATACTCTTTCTTACAGATGTCACATCAGAGGTATCTATTACTGTGACTAAATAAAATACTCCTTCTGTCTACTGAAGAGCATTTACATGTTGAACTTCCCAAATACTTGAAAACAAAGGCACTATATTTGTACATCTGGCATATCAGTAGGACTTAGATGCTGTTGGATGCTTTGCATTTATGAAACAAACTTTCTTAAATGCCTAACCTAAATTTAAAGCTGGATTTAAAGCTTAACTTGATCATTTAAAGAAATGTGGTGCTCTGTGGTCATGATCTAGATATGTAATTCCAATGCCTAAAAGATTAACATATATTTGAAACCATTGTAAATTGTCATTTTTATGGTATGTCCTTAGCACTCCCATGTGGACATAAATGGTACTAAATGTTAATCATTCTTCATTGCTGTTTGCTTGGAAAGATAGGTGCAGATGAAGTAGCAAAAAGAGCTGTGCTAAATTTTGCTGTGAACTCTAGTACTGGATTTGCCTCCCTCCTTAAGGGGGCGGGGGGGTAAGAGAAGGAAGGAGAAAAAAAATGCCAAGACTCTGCGTGTTAAGATACACTACATTTGTGTACTAGAGAAATAAAGCTCAGTAGCAGAGACAGAACGGGTAAGTATTTTTAGAGGTACAGGAGAGAATTATCTTAATTGGATGAGTGCAAATCCACTTATCTGTATCTTTAGTCAGAATCTGTTCAAACTCTAGCTTTCTCCCATCATTAGTATCTGGCTAGGCAATTTATCCTAAGTTGTTTGGTACTAACCCAAATTCATTTTTTCATTTCAGTAGATACAAAGTATGATTTACAGTTCGAGAGACCAGATCTATTAACTTCAGGGCAAGGTGAAGTCTTTCCATTTACTTTAAGTGAACTTTCCCACAGCTCTTTAACTCACAAAAAGCTACCTTAAAGATCCATGGGGTAATTCTGAAAACAAGTCAAATCTATCAGATGTACTGGAACCATTTTTATAATTTCCATTATTGACAGACTTAACTGTAAATCTCCATGGTCATCTTGATACTTTTACAACATAAGTTTTTTTGGACTTACCTTAGAAGTCTTTTATAGGCACACAAAACTAGAATGATACTGTAAGACTGAACACTTACGAACTCAGGTGATCCATACCAGGCATTGTTAAAAACCATGTCTTAAATTCAGTTTCTGAAGAAAAGGGGTCTTAAAAAGAAAAACTTGTGTTGGACACCACTAAAATAAGTGTTGCTGCTTAAGAGCACTTGAGAAAAATATCCTAGCTTGCCACTGAAGTAACTTTGTTTGTAAAGTCAGTCTTCATATGCTACTTTATGAAGCTTCCCAGTATCCAAAAAACCCAACCCAGTTGTGCTGAGAAACTGAGAAAGAAGACAAAGGCTTTTGTTCTGCTATTTACAAGAAAAAGGAAGATGAAAACATTGAAGTAGATGATGATCATGTATTGCTTTTTACTCAAAACAGAGCTAAAACTATACCCAAATTGCAAGTAATATGTAATTAAAATTGTTTGTGTAATAGTGCTGAAAAAAAACTATAAGTAAAAGGGCAGTATTAAGCATTCAACAGTACAGTTGTACTGTACAGATGTACAGGGGGCCTACAAGGATGCTGGAGAGGGACTCTTCACTACGGACCATAGTGATGGGACAAGGGGTAATGGGTTAAAACTTAAACAGGGGAAGTTTAGATTGGATATAAGGAAGAAGCTCTTCACTGTGAGGGTGGTGAGGTACTGGAATGGGTTGCCCAGGGAGGTTGTGAATGCTCCATCCTTGGCAGTGTTTAAGGCCAGGTTAGACAGAGCCTTGGGTGAGATGGTTTAGTGTGAGGTGTCCCTGCCTATGGCAGGGGGGCTGGAACTAAATGATCTTAAGGTCCCTTCCAACCCTAACTATTCTATGATTCTATTCTATGTCTGCCCTGTGGACTATGCTGGTTCTCATCTATAACTTAAAATATAAAAATCCAGTGGGAGATGCTTAAAGACCTTAAAATATTTAAATATGATCAGCAAACTTTCATAAGCTCTCGTTCTAAGCTGTCACTATTTGTTTCTAAAACAAGAACGAAGTGCTGCAGTGCTTAAAACATATTGAAGCTTTTTCTAGCTGGCTCAAGTTTCCATGGATTTAACCGTTTGATTAAATCTTCCTAACCTAGAAAGCAGCACTGAAGAATTTTAGGCTAGCTACAGGTAACTTAAATATTGTAAGAAAAAGTTCTTGTTCTGGACTAATCTTATCTTTTGGTAGATAATCTTTCCTAACAAAACACTTAAAATACCTGAATGATGTTCTGAGCTGAAGTAATGACATAGTGCTGTCTCTAGTATTTATCTGAAGTACTAATGTTGAAGATTCTTTCCTGATGAATACTAGTTCTTAAAAACTCAGGAAGAATTGACTTGTTTTCAGTTGAAATATTTCAGTTCCTAAGGACTTGGAATTTAGCACATACTATGAGAAGTTAGTTTTCTGTGATTCTGCTGTGGGTTAATTTTTAAGTTAAAGATGCAAGCCAGTAGGAGGAGAGGGTGACTATCTGAGTTCAGATAATACTGGCTGCATGATACTGGCTGTCTTATCCATACCATAGAAAAAAAATGCTATATTACACCATTCTATTTAATGTTCACTCTTTTTCAAATGATTGTGTTGACCCAGTCAGTTCCCAAGATGAGTGATTGTGTTGTTTTTTTGATGGATAGTTTCGTCATAACTAGTTTTAGTTCTAGTAAATGTCAATGGAAAAAAATGTAGATCAGTTGTATACAGTGCCTACGGTGTTTTTTAAAATCTCTATGCATGGGTTTCTTCTAGCAGGAATATTCTTCTTTCAAGCTATGCCTATATAATAATAATAATTGTATTTGTTGTCTGCATAATAAGGTCTTTAGGAGGTTAGTATTTGTGAAACTGCAAAGGCATGACACAATCTCCTTTGTGCCAATTGAGTTTATTTTTCACAAAGTAACTGTTGAATTGCGTCTGAAGGTGACTCTCTCCCCCAACCTCCCCCCCCCCCCTTTTTTTTTTGCCCTTTTTTTAAAAATTTATTTTTAATTAATATTGTTAAAGGACAAGTGGTCAGAAACCAGTCTGAAGTAAAGGCATTTTGAGTAGTTGGGGACCCAGGTGCCATGCAAGTATGGGTGCATAGGGAGCGCGCTCTCTGGTGTACGCAGTACTGGATGCAGTACACAGAGGCTTCTCTGGGAAGATGCACTAGGTTGTACTTGCTTAGTAGGCTGTGAACAATCTTTGCTTGTCCTTTTGGGTTCCTTTCAGCCTTTGGGCACAGTACCAAACACGGCAATAGCTAAAAAGTGTAGTGAAGATCACATACAAACTGGAAAACTATGAAAGGGGCTGAAAAGGCAGACCAGTGTAAAACCAGTCACTGGAGAGCTGCATATTCAACAGAATATATAGTCTGGTGTTACTTCAAGCAAGTGGTTCTGTATGCTTTTTTAAATTAGTATTACTATTATTGGTATAGTTTAAAGAGCAGCAGGAGCGCTGAAAGCATCAAAAGGAAATCTATCTCCCTGATTACTTTTATGTTTACCAGTTAAGTGTTTGCATACAGACCTTAAACAATATTACTAAATTCCAACCCCTCTTCCCTTTTTTAAGTAACAAGGTCTCTGTGCTTTGTTGCTTCCATAAAAACTGTGTTTGCATTCCACTTTTTTCAGTTTGTTGCCACTCAAAATGGTGTTTATACTTTAGCCTAGGCTGCTTTGGGCTCCTGTCTTACTTCACCTGCCTCTGTTGACTGCCTTTTCTAAGTGGCTCAATACAGAAGAGTAGCCCCCAAAATTAACACTAAAGCCAAAAGGTGTTCTTGTCAGACACGTTTGCACAATTTGAAACTTGAGATTATTTTCAAGTGCAAAAATCTAACATCCTAGGGCATACTTTTATCTCGGGAATCAATTCTTGCTTTTGAAATGTTTAGTACATTAATTTGTGTTTATTTTCCTGATGTAGGAGAGCATGTGTGAGATGTGAAAAAGATAAATTCTAGTGGTTTTGTGAAGTCAGGGTCACACTAGGAAATCTGAAAGTGAAAGAGGAAATAATGTTTTGTGGTTCTCCTGCTTCTCACATAACTTTCAGGAGAGCTCTAAAGACTTCTGTAAAAATGGTACAGGACATCACTTTTAACTGCAACATGATTTCATCCTCATTGGCTGATCAGTTTTCTTGCATGATTTCTCCAAGGTTGAATCCATAGTTCTGTACATTAATTGGAACTATGTATCCAACCTGGAAAAAAAACAAGCAAGAAAAGCCGTTGGCTGCTGAGGAATCTTAGATGGTAATACAGGAATGCTGTAATCCTTGCATGGTAACGAGTTAACATACGGCCTTTTTTTATAGCTTTAGGGTGCAGTTCTGTAAATGCTTTACAACATATTACTACAGTATCAAATGATACTACTTGGAGATCTTTTGTGCTGTAGTTCCAATTCCTACTAATGTTTCAAACGGCATTGTTTTTCTGTAAACTGTTCATAATTAGTAAGAGTTGGCTTTTCTGCTGCAAAACTTTCAGGATGACACTTTCTAGCACGTCAGCTATTTTGGTTAAGTGGGTGACTGCTGGGTGTTGTTTGCTGTATACCAATCTGTTAACTGTGTTAAGCTCTATTGCACTAGTTGTACTTAAAAAATAAGGCAATAACGTGAGCATCTTGTAGCTTTTCTCTCCAAAGGTGCTATCTTCATGAACACTTGCACTGTTGACCGTGAATTTGGTAAAAACATGCTAAAGGAATTGTCCTACGTGATTTACTCAGCACATACAAGAAACTTCCCACGGTCAGCCTGTGTACTAACAAATACAATACTTTGTTGGACTAATTACATGACCACGCACATCTTAAAATTAAACCCCTGTTTCCACTTATGGTGCTAAAGTTATCTTAAAAATTATCAAGAGTTGATCTTCTCTTCTTGCCCATGAACATTATAGAAAGCTGTTGTGACAATAAAGCAAAATTTCTCTACATCTTAAGCCTGTTCCAAATGCTTTTTATGCAATTAAGACCCTTTTCTATTTCTGCTTTATATAAAACCTGCAAAACATTTCATATTTCTAGTGCAGGAGAGTGTTAGGATTGTATAGATTTAGCCTACATGTGCAAGATAAAGTTTTCATACATGCTTAGGATAGCTAATCTTCTGAAACTCAGAAAATCCAAGAATTGTATAGGATCAAGGCATAGGCTAATAATTTTGCTTGGTGTGGAGGTTTTGTGGGGTTTTTTTGTTGGGTTTTTTTTGTTTGTTTTTTTAAGAAAACCAAAATAGTTCTCCAACTTCATCAGTTTGGAGCCTTGGAGAGAGAAGGGATGTGAAATGGAAAACACTGTATTAGGAGAACATGATTCTGCAATGTAGATCCATGATTTGCTGAAACTTCCTAAAAAATCCCCAAACTTGTGACAGAACATGACTAGATAACCATACCGAGGGAACAGAAGTAAAAATTGACATAACTACTAAGGCTGCTCACAGTAGGCCATAAAAACAAATGAAAGCACCTTAAACTAGGATTATTTACACCGTGAAACAGCAAAGTAATTTTCTAACTTTGTTTACAAGCAACCTTCTCGTAAGATGAAAAACAACTTTAACATGTTCTGGTGCAGAAGATACTGTTGTGCCTCCCCTCAACCCTCCATTTGGTTATGATTTAAATTGTATAGAGTGAAGAACAATGCATTTCCAAATCTTTTCCAAAGGCATCTTTGGGCAGCAGTATCTACGCTTTCCCTCTATGGAGAATACAAAGCCTTTAGTTGTTCTACCTTCTAAGCCCCTTATATCTCAGCTTGCAGTTGTAAAAGTATCTGCCTGTAATGCATTTTGAAGTGCTACTATAGTCAACTCTTAAGTATGATGCTTTTAATTGATGGGGTCATGTGAACATGCAGAGCAGGTGCCATGTCCAGGTACACACTGGTGAGCAAGCAAAGTGCATGTACAAGGGCTCACCCTGGAACACTGCAGCACTCCCTGCTTTGAAGTAGTTACACCTTGAGGTTCTGGTCGCTAAACTGTTACCTTTCATATACTGAATTAAGTTCTCTTGAATCACTTGCACCTAGTACTTCAAGAAATAAATGGGTTTCTCCAGGATCTATTTTATGGAGATTTTGTGACTGTGCAAAGAATATTCCAGGTCTAAAGTAACTTAATTTAAAGCAGAAACAATTGCACTGTCCAGATAAAAACAGGGATGGCTGGGTTTTTGTTGAGTGAAGATGGATCATCTAGTAGTGGCAGCTTATACTGTGTCTTGCTGCTTGTCTCGATTCTTGCTTTAACAGTAGGATACTTGGAAGAGCCAAAGGTAGAACAAGGTCATCCGTAACAGTTCTAAGCCACATTGAAATACAAGTTTTACTATTTTTTCATTACTAGATGCTTCAGACACATATGGCTGTCCTTGTTATTATTATTATTATTTATTTACCAAAAAAGTGCTGTCCTTACAGAAATATTGAGATAGATGCTGTATGTTTAAATGCCCTGAACAAACAAAACGTTTGTGAGCATGTAAGACGTACTTGGCTGAAAGCAGATTTTTAGCATTAGCGTCTGATGTAAATAACAGAAACATGTTTGTCAACTGCACTGCTCTAACTCAGAACTTTACAATAATTCCAGTGTTTTTTTGACAAGGAGAGATTTTTGTGACAACAGTGCCTGAGGAAATAAAAATCCAAAAGTTGCCTGCAAGCTTAAATAAAGCTTAAAAAATCACAGCCCATACTTGAAGAGAATGGATGCTAACTCAACAACTGTACAGAATAACTAATCAATACTCAGAAGGGTTGAGAGGATTCAGAGACAGAGATAAATTTTGAGAAAGGAGTATTATGTTGCTTTTAAGAATTTACTGTATGTATTAAACTTCCAATGTTTCTGCTTGGGCCTTAGCTTTGTAACTAAGAAAAATTAGTTAATGGTTAACTTTAAAGGAAAATTAGTTCATTTGAGCTATTGTATTTTTTAAAACGCTCATTTTAATGACAGTTATTGGTGGGATTTTTCCTTTGCTTGTTACATGGAGGATTGCTCTGGGTTTGTTCTTTTTTTTTTTACCTGTTAAAAATGGCCACCGAGTGATTACTGATTACTCAGTTTACAGTAAAACAATTTGAGGAACAGATTTTTAAGTGCAGAATTAAATGGGGGTGGTATGTATTATACTGATATGAAGACTGAGGAGTAATAATTTCCAAGGAAAACATTATAGTGCTAAAACTTGTATATGTAGTTATTTGGGGTGTGCAGGAATATTAATAAAGTACTTGGTTATGTTTTGCCGTTAATTTTATGCTTTAAAAAGAGGCTGTTTAGTTCTAGTTTTACTTGGAAAAGCTGACTTTGATGTTTCAACAACTTACTATTTTTAAGTAGAAACATCCATTTAATGATACTTCAGAGCAACCTTTACAGTTGATCAGTAAATTAACTTAAAACTATGAAAGTAATTCCATTTTTTTTATCAAACCTAATGTGAAATTTAATCTCTGGACAACCCAAGACTGGCCATATGCCACTGAAACCAATCTTTCAGCTGCATATGGAGGCAAAGACACAATTTCCTCATCTAGTCCTACTTCTCGGCTAGACTGCTCTTACATAAAGAAAATAGGCAACCCAGTAATGTATTTCAGTCGTGCTGAATAGCTTAGCTTCTTCCTTTCAGACTGCAGCACTTAAACTTAGAAACTCAGATTTCAAATGTCTTTGGTTCAGATAAATTTTCACCTGTTATTTCTGTATTTTTCTAACAGATACATTTCATTGGTGTCCACTGTAATTAACTACAGAAAAAGCTGCATTCTGTTCTGCCAATTTAAATCTGTCATCTAGTTTTTCGTACTTTGTTTAATCCATGGCTAGTAAAAATGTCCACTTTCTGTTCCTGTTAAGACTGAAGAGATGTTGCACCCAGTTGCCTTAATTGCTTGGAAGAAAACTGACCTTAACTATTTGAAGCTTTATGTATTTCTAAAATTGCTCTAACTTCTGTATAATTGCAATAAAACTTTTTTAATACAGACAAGCCACTGTTTAAAGAACCACTTGTCACTATCTTTATTGAATGGTTAAATATTTAAAAACAAAGAAAGAAACATCACCCTTTTTTTAATGGAGTAAACACCACTTGTTCTTTCCTTTTTTACTTTTGGGGGTCACTTTAAAGCTGGTGTACTTGTCATTTGTGCACAATGCTTTTTTCTTTTAGTGAGGGGAATATGAAGATTGCACGATACCCTGGGCATGGAGAGATAAGAACTAAACCCCTCTTTCCTCTAAAATTTAGGTTCACCTCAGGGCCTTCTCTCTCTGCTGTTCTGCATTCGTTAAGCAGTTACTGAACCTAGAGCTGGCATATTGTTCCAGGTTAGCCCTTGATTTTGAAAACAGAAACTTTTTGGGCTGTGCCAGCTTTTGTATTTGGGAAGGCGAAGAAGTGTTTATCTGTATTTCCTTTCCTTCTACACCCAATAAAAATGGTGTTTGGCTAAGGTCGATTCTGAAGTGAAGCCCTCTGAGGCTGTGAGGAGCAGTCACCTTTTATCTTGCTAGCTGGACATGTGTGTTTATGTTCAGCGGAATCTTTGCCCTTGGGCTTAGTTCAAGAGTCAGTCAAAAACAAAACCCAAATCCCCTAAATAAACAAAAATACACCCCCCCGCAAGCACTAATTTTCCGTTTCACCGTGCTTACGCTTAAACCTGTTCGTGTCCGGGTGCTGCTGCCACCCCTGCCCGGGGCTGGTGGGGGCGTGTGAAAGTTCCCCGCACCTCCCACCGCTTTCCCCCCGCTCACCTTGAGGAGCCGCCGCTATCTAACGGGCGCGGCGGGAGCGGAGCCCAGCCCCAGGGCGGATCGTTACCCGCCCACACCCCCGGCGGGGACGGGGTCAGGGCGCTGACAGGCCGCGCCGCCCGCCCCCGCCATCT
>JAOSLQ010034011.1:0-21910 GCA_025629905.1 Lorius lory | reverse complement strand
GTGAAACTGGAGAAAGAGCAAGTGGCTGAAGTACAGACAAGTCAGCTGGTTTGATCTCACAATGAGACCATGTCAATAAGAAGAGAAAACCAGAAAACTTCCCTTTCCTTGAGCAGTGGAGATTATCTCAGTTTGATAATCATACTGACACCTTTTCAATAGTTCTGAATTTCAAAATTAGCATAAAAAGCCTAAAGATACTCAATTCTGTAAAGATCTTTACATGCAAATACTGTTTATTCCTGTTAGAGCCAGTTCTGGGCTCAGCAATTATTGGGACATTTGGGACCTACAATTTGTATCTAGAGCTGAAATTATTGTATTTATAAATTCAAATACTGTTAAACACCAGCAAAGCACCAAGTTAATTGCCTGGATGTCTCTCTGTGCTGCTCAGAACATTGTCTTTTCCTTGAACAATAGTAGAAGAGAAAGGTTCTGACTTGCATTCATAGCAGTTTGTGGAAGTAGCCCTTATTGCCTCCAAAGGCCACTCCAGATAATAGTCAGCTTCTGCTGGACCAGTTGACTATTGGCTAAAACTGTGAAGATAAGGGCAATGAAACTAAGAACTCTTTCAGCGTTGAATGCAGAAAAACATTACCTCCAGGAAGAAATAAGAATGACCAGAGACCAATGATACTTAAAACAGCATGTAAAATGTCTTGCAACCTCTTATTAAGCTCTGCATGCTTGAAATCACAGTAATATAACACAGTATTTCTCCTACAAGCTGGGAAGGAAGAACAGTTGTTACTGCTATTTTCATGTACTTAGGGAGGCACCCACAAGCTTCAGTGAAGATGAGTGTATAACCTTAAAGACAGATTAATAGGTATATGGAATGTCCAGTAAGTCAAATTTATTTTTTTTTCTATGATCACATTGTATCTGATCTCTGTTCTGTTAGAAGAGGACATGATGAGGTGTGTTTTTAGGAGTACTTTTTATGTCAGCAAGTTTTTTTCTCTCTTGCCTCTCCACAGCCTTTAAAATATAAGGCTGAAATATTGATCTGGATGAAGCCCAGAATTAATGTAAATTCCCTTACTGCTCAGCTTGGAGGAGTTCACAGTAGAAGCTTATGGTTCATTCAATATGGAAATAATGGTACCAATAGAAATTTTAGGTGTGTGGTTAGGTATCCAGAAGCTACATTTGTGTAGGATGTGCACTGCTGTGTAATTAAAAAAAGAATACTTTAAAACTTTTTATTCCATGGAACAAAGCTATCAGAATAGAAACTTAAAATCCATCAGATGATTTCACTGGCGCTTAGCAAATCTGAATTTTTATTTGTCTTTTATTAAAAATGATCACACGGGGCACACTATATTTTATATAGGCAATTCCAGCTGCAATAAAGGAAATGTGTTAATCCATTTGTTTACTGTCACTCAGAGAAAGTAACTGTGCAGCATGTAACCTTTCGCAGCTCAAACTAATCTCACTTTTATTCGTTCTGGGACTTGATGGCTTAATTCTTGTTAACTGTTGGCTCTTCCCGGTAGTTCCAAATGCCCTAAAGATACTACATAACCAGGCATCAAATCTGAAATTATGAATGTGCAGTTAGCTGTATATTCATAATGAAATAGTACTTTGTGTTGTGTTGCCCTTCAAAAATCTTCTCCTGTCAATGCTGAAAATAGAAATTCTAGTCCTACCTTGATCTGAAACAGATTTATTTTTTCTTTCCTGGCATCTGTGAATCTTTTCCTGGCATTTGTGATTCTATGCTCTAATGTGCAGTAGATGGCATTGTTAGCAATATGAGGAAATGACACGTCGCTGGTAAGCGGACTTTAAGTTAGCCTGTTGGTTATTGATCATTTTTAGCTGCTAAGAGGGTGCCAGTCATCCTTTTTGGTAAGCTATGGGTTAGAACAGAGGAACAAAACTCTGTGCTTGACTGATGGTGATAGTTAATGTCCTCATTTCAAAGTCTCATTTCAAGAGTCTAAGGCTCTTCAGTCTCTTTTTGGAAAAAGAGGCAGTTCTTTACCTTGTGGTATAAACAAGAAGAGTGACTGCCAGCTGCTATAACAATTTTTCATATTTAAATACTAATTCGGCTATAGGTTTAATAACCTAGAAAAGAAAAAGATGATCTTCATTCCTGTCAAGACAGAGCAACAGAGGTGACTAGCACAAGGAGATTCACTTTTCAGACATGATCTTTTCTGAAGCTTAGCCTTTCTGATGTTTAGTTTCAGAAGTATTAAACTAGAAGTGTTAAGCTAGAAATATATTTCAGTTTGTTTAATTAACTTCTCAGTTTTAAGTTACTGTGAATATAAAATTATGTTCGTGTATCTTAAGGATACATAATACCTAAGACATATTAAACCCCGGAGAGGTTGCAACACATTATGCAGCACTGGTCAAAGAAAGAAAATAGAGGTCACTCTGGTGGGTAAACATGCAAGAAAGAGATCAGAAAATTTTGTGGAAAAATTTAAGCTATCTGGAGTGTCAGGTACACTGTCAAGCCAGAACCAGTGATGCCTAAAACCATCACCTCAATGATCTTCCCCAAGAGATTAGGTAAATACATTGCATGTTGAGAATAGTTAATCCTTCAGTGTTTTGGAGTCCAGTTCAACTTTTATTGAACCAAAGAATGTTTTTCCTCCCCTTGACAGCAGAGAACAAAATTATGAGTGTATAGAGGAAAAGCTTCCAGAAAACAATATTTACTTTTAAACCTAAACCTGGAAGATCTGAAAAATGAAACCCATCAACTAAAATACTGAAACTTAACTGAAAGACTTTTGGCTAATGAGTGCTCTGTGGATCAATCAATCAACAAACTTTTGTACTAAAAAAAGCCTTAATCTATTCTAATCTAATAGTAAACACTGTTCTAGTGTTCACTAAACCACTAAGTTCTAGTGAGGTTGAGAAACTCCAGTGAAGTTGAGCAATCCTGACTTGGCACTAACATCTGCAAATAACATTTTATACAAATATGTACATCAGTATTTCCTAACTTCTGGAAGAATACCCATATGAAAGGAGGGGATTGGTAAAGTTAACTTTGGCCGAAGAACTTAGTAGCATGAAGAAATATTTCCAATGTTTCTGGACTCTGTAAGTACCATGAGACTGTATGCAAAAAATAGTCCAAACTTTCACTGTTGCTGCAACTGCTAAAATTCTAACATGATTACACTGTGGGTTGTTAAAAAGAGCATGCAGAAAATTTGTCACATATTACATTGTAGTATTATTTAAGCATTTAATGTACTAGGAAGATTTTATTCATCACTGCACAGCCACATAAATCAGTGTTTTAGAGGTGGCCTTTCACATGCCGATTTTTGCCACTTCTAATACAAAATCCGTCAGTGTGCAAATGAAGGATTAGTTGTCTTTATTCTGTGTTTTAAATCTAGCCAGCTGCTTGCTGGTTTTTTATCTCAAAATATCACTTCTGTTCTCTCTAAATGCTCCTATTTTTAGCAGCTTCAAGGTATGTCAGACGCTTGTACCCAAACAGACCTTAAGTGCATAGAGGTACACTGACACTCTATAAACCATTTGATACAAATATAGGACAAGACACAAATTATTTCTGCTTACCTGACACAGGACAATAATTAATAATTTTTTTTGGTTCTACTTTGCTCATATACTTGTTTCAATAAAATAGATGCCACCATAAAACTAACAGCCTTCTCTGCCTGACTGAAAACTGTTTGCCCTTAATAGCATTGGAGAGCTATTCATATAAATAATTTGGAACAGGCTAACACATCACCATGCACTGACACTGTCCAAAGGGGTAATGACAAGCCCAGGTGTAATTAGTAAAAGAGGTGTGAGGAGAAGGGCTAAAAAGCATTAAATACAATTCATTTTCAAATTGTGAAATGTGTTACAATTCATGAAATATATGTGGCGCTTGAGGTCTAAAAATCATCATTTAGATAACAAAAAAACGTGTAGACTCATGCTGCTTTTCAATTTCAAAAAAATCACTTTAAAAAGTGAAGGATTAAAAGTAGTTCTGAATTGGCATTTTCAATAATAAAAATACCTTCCTCCAAAAAGAAAAATACATATTTGAGCAAGTTAACTTAGAATTACTGTCAAGAATACCGCCCTTGCTGATATGTGGAAAAAGAGTTGCATGATTAACAACATGCCACTAACTAGTTAGTTTTAAAATAAACTTTTAGTCTAATGAGTAGATGTCACTATTTTTCCATCTGCATTGTTAAAGTAAACTATACTTTTAGTCTCTCTTTAAAAATATTCTTTTTAATTTGGTTTAGAAATGTTAGAGAGTTTAAGCTGCATGTGTCTTTGAAAAAAATAAAAGGATCTTGTTCCATGACTTAGAGGTGCAAGAATTGGACTGAAGGTTATCAAAACCAGGAGTATATTAAAGAAAATTAGATATAAGATAGTAGATACTAAAATAAACTGAAAATATTTTACTCTGGTACATTATACTTCACATAAATGCAGAAGCTGAGTGATAGGTATTTTTCCTTTAGTTTGCATCTTAAATAATCGTGAAGGAAGAGGATATTTTGAAAAGTGATGGAATATAAAATAAAGCAATTCTCTTACTTTAAAATAGGAAATACAGACCTCTAGTGGTTGAAATATATATTATACAAGTTAAACTTCAATTTAAATGTCACTATTTTTAACCGTGTTACTTTCCTTTTACACATCCCCCCATTATTCAAAATTATACGTCTTCCCACTTCCACCGTTTAGTCATTCCACAAGCATTGATTTTTCCCAGAGGAAAAGGTCCCTTCATCTGTCCTTTGCTCACGTAAATTTTATGACGGAAACTGAGCACAGTTGAAAGAGACTGGGGAAGTGAAAGGAAAATTAATCAGAATAGTCTATGAAAACAAACAGAAGAGAGACATTCATTCTTTTCAGAATAAGATATGAAGCCATGATAGAGAAGGACAGACTCTTTTGAAGTGTGCTGCAGTAAATAAATACAGAGAAGTTCTTACAGAGAAGGTCAGAGTACATAAACAGTTCACATTTACAAGGTATCAATAACTGGTCCTCTGCTAGCACTAAATAAGTAATAAGCAGTTAAGAGTTTTGATGTTATAGAAAAAACAGATCCTAGAAAGATCACAGACAGTTATTTTCCAGCCATATAGAGCTTGCACAAACAAAGCAGACCAGCTTCAACTCCTGAAAGGGGAAGGCACAAAGAATCCCCATATAGGTCAGAAAATTTAAAAGATAAATACTTGTAAATAAACAAATAAAAAAAGCAAACACAACAAAATTAGCAGCAGTTTCAACAGACTGGCAGTTGCTTCCTGAAAGACTGACCAGGGCAGCTATTAAAAATGCCCAGGCCAGTACAAGGTGCTGAAAATTCTGTTTGTTCTTGTGTCAGACCACCTCCTGATGCAAAAATTGCAAAAGCGACAGCCAGCCTGACAGTTACTAATACAGATCTTCTGAAGCTTTCTGTTCTGTGTGCTTACGAACTGGTGTTCATGTGTTCATGAACAGTGTTTTGGTCCCATACTGCTTATTGCAGTTCCCTTTCAGTAATATTTTCATTTATTGTCATTTACCATGAAGTCGGACACTGATTTCTGTGGAAGATACGGCAGAGATGACAGGAGGCCTATACACACTGCAAGGCCATGATAGTTCTAATTAACATGCCTTTATTTGCCCTGGTGTTTGCATTTGTCTCACCCTCCGCAATTCACCTATCAACTCGACTAAAAACACTTGGGAAAGCCATGAATGGGAAATAAAGATGGCTAGAAGGAGCAGCAGAAATAAGAGCTAGGAGAAACGTAAATTTATGGCTTCGCAGTGGTACTACTCAGGAACTCCAGGAAAGCAGAGAAGATGCTGAAGTAAGCATATGAAGTAGAAGAAATTATATTAATTAAGGCAACAAGGATATAGGGGATTGTTCTGCTGGATAGAGGGGATAAAAAAAAAAGGCTCTGAAATAAAGCATGTAGAAAATGTCATTAGTTTCTTCAGTACTTAGCAAAAAAAAAAGTAGAAATTAGCAAAGGGGAGGACTAAACTCTCAAGATAAATGAAAAAAGCTTATGCAACCAGTAAACACAGCTAATATATTGAACATATTGTTCCAAACATTTTTCAGCCTCTGTTCTTCCTGTGCAGTAATTTCATATAAAAATAGCATGCATCACCCTCTTAAACACTGAAATACCTTCTCATTCGTAAGAAAAGCAAATAATCCACCATCAGAAGAATAAAACCCTCACATTATCTACTGGTGAGGTGGCTCAGCTGTGGCAGGTTGGTCACCCCGAGTTTGTTTAGTCTTTGCCAAAGCAAATAGCAAAAACACTTTTTTTAAAAAAAATCTGTGACAGCTGCTTACCTATTTATAGCTGATGAAGTTCTTACAGAAAGCCACAGTCAGTGCTCTCCTAACCTTTCAGTTGGCAAAGTGCTGTTTACCTTGCATGGGCTCAGCATTCCTTGTTTCCATAAGCAGTTTAATTAGGATGCATGTTCACCCAACAGAAGCAATGAATGGCATGGTAAATAATGGTTGGTAGAGCAGTCTGAAGCATTTCATTATCAGTGACTTATTATAATCATTGTAATTAAAAAAGATAAAAGGTCAGCCAGGACAGTAACATACAACAGGGGTTTGCTGCTCACCAGATAATTTGCTTTGAGATTGATGTTGCCACACCATTCACAGTCACATCAAACCTCTAAGAAAAAGCTCCCTGTGTATCAGCCTTAAAATGATCCAATTATAATTTTTTAGCTCAAGTCATTTGAGATGATTCAAATGGAATTATCAATGTGCACAGTTCCAGTACTTGCATTTAACTGAGCTGCTCTGGTGAATTCTGGCAGCATAAAGCTGCACCAGCCATCTATTCCTGTAATATTTTAAACAATCTGCTGGATCCTGGGACAAGCAGGTGAGCTGTGAGAATAACAGCAAAAATGACAGTGGTACAGAAAAGAAATCATTGCCTGTAAGGAGTTTACATCACCACAGGCGCAGTCTCATCACTTGGCACTGCTATAGGCCTATGCCTTCTAAAACAAATTTTGTTTTTCTCATGTGTTGAAGCTTTTCCTAAAACTCTGAAGTCAGAGATGCCCTCAAGGCAGCAGACGTACCTAAGGCAAGCTCTGAAACTTTAAAATTTCCAGGAAATTTAAAAATTCAGCTTGGTATTAACAGTGCCTTCCTCACTGCATTTCATATGTAAAGCTCTTTCTTATAAGGTTCATTCTCACAGCAACTTTCAAACTGTTTTCAGATACACATATGGCAACTCAGATCTATTTATCCAAAAGCAATCACGTTATGTATTCCCACTTCCTTTTTATTTACTGAAAGTAGTGATAGATTTTTTTTTTATTGATTATAATCCCTTAGTATAATTTAAAACTGGTAACATACCAAGCACATTCTTTGCACAACTCACTGACTTCAGTGTTAACACCAAAACCTTTAATTCCAAAAGGGCTACAGAGCCTTACAGAGATAAATCGAACTATTATATTATTTCTTGACCAAATTCCTAGTTATTTATGGGAATTGGTCTGCCTTTTTTACTTCCCAAGCACTCCAAAATAAGCTGAGAATTCAATACCTTACAGCACCAGACACAAGTTTCTCAACTCAATTATTTTTTGTTTATTTTAACACATTTCTGAAAATATAATCATTATAAGACTTTCTTGGAAGCACATCTGCTATTAATTATATCCACTAAAGCTACTACTGGCATGAAAAAATACAGGTCAGCGTGTGGATAGAAAAGGGAAATTGCAATTTGAACAATGGAACACAGCATGCAGAAGGGGTGGATGAACTGACTGTGAGAAAGGTGCCTTGGCATCTACTGCTTTGCAGAAACAATCCCATCAAAGGAGGAGTAATCATCATCAGCTACATTTGCCTTGTAGCCACAGAATCTGCCAGTTAGTTCACACAGAGAATGATGCATTTGCCAAATGGCACCACCATTGGGTTAATCTGGTCACAGAGAAAGGGCTTGATCAGCCTCAACTGGACCCTGATCCACTTGACTGCAGGTGTAACTTGCAGTGGTAATTTTCTCAGTAACGACTTCACTGGTTTCTTAGGGCAGAATTCTCAGCTGTAATCTCAGTATCTATGTAAGAGAGGAAAGGCTATGATAATGAGTAGATCAAATAGCAGTAACATGTAGCTGGGACAGGGCAAATGTTGCCAGACCTTGATGTTGCAGAACGTATCAGTTATTGTCAGATCTCCTTGGGCACTTTCACAACCAAAGGATGAGATAAGAAATCTTGAAATCTTTTTATTGTGGTTCTCCCTGTCCTATGGATAGCACGACCTTCCAAAGAGCCAAACAACATGTATTCTAGATTTGGCACAGTCTGAAAGCTGGGAAGCTTTGCATTACATTGACATGTGTGATCAGAATGGTGTACATTTCTTTGTGCCAGCTGTATTTGCTCGACTTTTTAACTTTTTAAAACATGTCAAAAATAGCTGATGTCACTGAGGCATCTGTACCAACTGAGGCAGCAGGAGTAATTCACAGAATGAATTCAAGCTACTGGGAGGTGTCACATTGTGCATCTTGACAGAGGCTTTATTCGTTGCATTTAACTAGATATTCCAAACTTGATAGAATTATTAAGAACCTAAATCTTGAAATTACCCACAGCTCTGTGGAAATGAATCAGCTTATTAATGCAAACATATAATAGAATGTGAGCAAAGACAGAGAAATATCAAATCTCTAAAAGCTAAGAGAGTCAAAGGGTGACCTTGCTCACAAGATGCTGCCTGCAATCCATGTTCTGGGTTCAGTTCCTGCCTCCACTTCATACTTCCTGTGTGGGCTCTGCCTGTGCCTTGCTTGCCTATTAAGGTGACAGGACATCTGCAATAAGGTTTGTCTCCCAACAAGAGCATGTCAAACACTTAACAGCAGCATTCTGCAGTTAACAGAAAAGGCAGTGCTGCACAATGCAAATAATGAGCAACCACCTACACCACAACATAGGCCATATTTCTGTAATGAGAGGCATCTTTTCTTTCTGAATGTATCTGCACTGCCCAGAGCCTTGGGGCATGTATATTTATCTACATAAAAGGACTTTGTTTGGGTTTTTTTTTATGTTTGTGCTTTTGTTTGGTGGAGGTTTGGGTGTTTTGTTTTGGTTTTGGGGGTTTTTTAACACCAACATGTTTCACTTTATCTGTGTTTGAGACAGCGCAAGTTGGGTTTGGCTGACAGCTGTCAGGCTCCTGCAGCCAGCAATAAACACTACTCTGCTATCAATATTTTAGTTTTTAAAATTATACACTATTTTTGAGGGAAGACTGACTATTTGTACATTCTGAAAAGATTTCGTGTAAACATTATTTATAGCATATTACTTGCTTCCTAAAATCATTAATAAGGAAATCATTCTTGCAGAACACACAAGCCCTGGCAAACCAAACAGGTGCCCCATAAAGGAGATTTCATACCATTGCCATACACTTAATACAGTCTGGAAATATTTTTCATACACTAAGACTCCAACTTTAGCTCTTGGTAACATAAATTTTCAGTAACTGAAAAGGCAAAATAAATGTTCATTCCCCCTTGCACCCTTCTTAAACTTTTCTGCAGTTACTAATGTGCAACAAATTAACATGTGTCTGGATTATGACATCTTTTTTTTCCTCAGTAGTAGTTAAAAACCCTAGTTCCAAACCAGATGGAGAGCTAGGTAACTTCTGAATAAGGTATTTGTGGTATAACATAACACTAGATTGTGTGTCTTAGTCTCTCTGTGATGTAAAAATTGTTTCAAAGGATTAAGCTTAATGTATAGAAAAAAGTTCTAGTGATTCATATCAGAGATCAAAATGAGTACCTAATCTGTATTCACTTATTTTTGTAATGCATTAGACTTCGCATTTACAGGATGAACTAGTATTCAGAGTGCTTAAGAGTGTTTTCTGAGAGATCTGAATAACTTTGTTCACTAGATATATCACCTATTTATGGAAAGAAAATAACCTGCTAATCTTGAATATGTATGCTATTTTGAGTCTACATTATATTTTCATGACATGTGCTCACTAACCAGTCTTATTTTAAATTGGAACCTTGTAACTGAAAGAAGCGTTAGATTTCATTTATGTTGAAAAGAATTAGACAGTGTTCAGCCAATTCCTAACATTCTCACTGCTGTTCTACTCTGCAAAGTGCATATTAAAGCAACAATTACCATAGAATCATAGAATGTTTAGGGTTGGAAAGGACCTTAAGATCATATAGTTCCAACTCCCCTGCCATGGGCAAGGATGCCAATAATTGAGATTGTTTAAGAAGACACTTGAAGATGGCTTATTTTTAAATTCAAAAACATTGACATATTGTGTTACACACAATGAAAAGAAAGAGCTTGACATTTTATTTAAACTTTTTAAAAATAAAATCCCTGTCATGAATAATATTTTCTTCCTCTTTTCTCCTCCTAGGAGTGAACTACGTATTTTCTTCTTGAAGCTAGGTTACAGCTCAAAAGATCAAGATGATACCAAATTATTCTACTGAAGAAACCATTAAAAGAATCCATGTTGACTGTCCCGTTTCAGGAAGGCACAGTTATATCTACATTATGGTTCCAACTGTTTACAGCATCATCTTTATTATAGGCATATTTGGGAATAGCCTGGTCGTTATTGTTATTTACTGCTACATGAAATTAAAAACAGTAGCCAGCATCTTTCTTCTAAACCTGGCACTGGCTGACTTGTGTTTTCTAATAACTCTGCCACTCTGGGCAGCCTACACAGCCATGGAATACCAGTGGCCTTTTGGCAACTGTTTATGCAAGTTAGCATCAGCTGGGATAAGTTTCAACCTGTATGCCAGTGTGTTCCTCCTCACATGCCTTAGTATTGACCGGTACCTGGCCATAGTACATCCAGTGAAGTCCCGAATTCGACGTACCATGTTTGTTGCCAGAATGACTTGCATTGCCATCTGGCTTCTCGCTGGTGTGGCCAGTTTGCCTGTCATCATTCACCGTAATATATTCTTTGCTGAGAACTTGAACATGACAGTCTGCGGTTTTCGGTATGACAACAACAACACAACACTCCGGGTTGGGTTAGGCTTATCCAAAAATTTGCTGGGCTTTTTGATTCCTTTTCTGATCATATTAACAAGCTACACCTTAATTTGGAAGACCCTGAAGAAGGCATATCAAATTCAAAAAAATAAGACTAGAAATGATGATATTTTTAAGATGATTGTGGCAATAGTATTTTTCTTCTTCTTTTCCTGGATTCCTCATCAAGTGTTCACTTTTCTGGATGTATTAATTCAATTACATGTAATAACAGACTGCAAAATCACTGATATTGTGGATACGGCTATGCCCTTCACCATTTGCATTGCTTACTTTAACAACTGCTTGAATCCTTTTTTTTATGTTTTTTTTGGAAAAAACTTTAAAAAATACTTCCTTCAGCTAATAAAATACATTCCACCAAATGTCAGCACACATCCAAGCCTAACAACAAAAATGAGCTCCCTCTCATATCGGCCACCAGAAAATATACGCTTGCACACTAAAAAGACTGCTGGGTCTTTTGACACTGAGTGATGTGTCTTGCAATATGCTGGTTTTGAACAACCTGGTGAACGAAACAGCAAGAATGACAAAATTCATCTGCAGTCCTGAACATCACAGCTTACTGCTCATTGTGGAAACATTAGATCACCTCAGGGAAATCATACTGTAGAGATTTAGCAGTGGCCTTTTATTTTACATTGTGAAGAGGACTGCTGGGTTCTCATTTTGTTTTTCTTTACTGAAAGCAACATTAATGGTGGAAAGGCACATCAGAGTTTCTGCCAGCATCCTGCCATTTACTCAGAGCTACAGACAAAGGGTAGAGAAAACTCCTAACTTAAGTTCAGAGGTCTTTTTTAAAGGAAAGGCTTGTATAAATTACATGAATTATGAAGGACCTGTTTTGCACAGAGGTGAGCTATTCTGAATTTTATTCAAGGAGCTGATGGAGCTACACTGCTTGTTTTGTTGATTTTTGGTTTTGTTTTTGTTTTTCTTATGACATGTTGTATTGTCATGTTTATAATATATTTTCAAATATATGTTATATAGAGAGGCCAAATTTTAAACTCAAAAGGAAATTTAAGGTCCTTGAAATTAGTCTCATTCTGATTTATGCTACTATTTTAAATTTTAAAATGGCAAATTTTTTCATAATATATGCAATAAAATGCAGATTTATTTATTAAATATAGATGAAATATATTTTTAAAACTATATTCCTACTTGGTTCTCAACCATTGCGTCATAAATGTACATCTATATCCCAGTGGGTATTTTTATAGCAGTATAAAAGTATATATACACACACACACACAAAAAAAAAAAAAAGGTTTCACTCAGTCTTTCTTTGTGATATGACACACTGACTTTGAAGAACATCACTTATGGAGGTGGTTGACTCCATAGTCTTAGACTAAAAGTAAAATTCTGTATTTGAAAATGATTTCTGGGACAAAGGTGATCAGAAAACAAAACTGGTTTTGTGTAATAACCAGTGCACTCAGCGAGAGAAATTACAATCTATTCAGTTTTTCAAATTCCTGGACATTAAATAAGCTCACATTCTGATAAGCAAAAACGTGACAATGCTTATATTACAATTTAACTAGTAATGCTTTTAGTCACATCACAAAACACTTGAGACCAAACTTTACTCCCTAGACTATTTCTCCCTCTAGAACTCTTTTTTTATGTATAGGAACAAATTCATACTTATACTAGCATAAATCAGAACAAAGGTCTGGATCAAACTTTCCATAGAAATGAGGGAGGAAAGGCAATAAACACTGTAGGAAGTTTGAATTAATAATATCTCTCGTCCTTTTTGTCTCAGATAATGAACTCCAGAGTCTTGATTCACATTCATTTATTGTCTTCAAAGATAAATGAGTTCATAAATACTTTCTGACATAAAACTGAAGAAAAATTCCAAAACTTTATGTATCATGAATATAACTACATGACCCTTCACAAATTGCAGTATTTGTGATCTTCAAAACTACACATCTAATGCACCTTTGTCTAAAGTACCAAGTGGCTGGATTATCCATGTTGTCCAATTATCAGTCTCTTGCATATGCACAAGTATTTTGAATTATTTTTATACTTTAGAAAATTATTTAAAGAAAACCAACAAAAAGTTATGTAATTTAATACTTTTTAAGAAAAAAAATGGGACTACAGCCAGATCTGGGAATCCTGTGCCTCTTCTGCTTTTTCATTCACTTATTTTAAGACAAATTTCTTCAGTTTTGCCTTTGTTCTTCCAGCTGCAAAATGGGAACAATTTCTACTTACATGTCACAAGGTGCTGGGAGGAATCACTAAAACTTCTAAAGCTGCACATTTTAAAAAAAAACTCTATTCTTTTATTAAAGATTTAAGTTAATTTCATTGCAAGCTAGTATCTCTAAATTTGAAACCTGACTGTGTCATTTAAAGACAAGGTTAAATTATTATATAGAATAATTTATATGTAGCCTATATCTATCCTTATAAGTGAGACAGCCATTGGTTAAAAATGAATATGGCAATAATCCCATGCATTATAAATAGCACTCAGAATAGTACCACTGCCTCACCACTTGGTAAGCTGATGAAGTACTGACAGAGCTTGCCATTTATCTGCATGATATTTTGGTCATGTACACATGCTGAGCAGCACCAGGAACTTCCCCTGGCAGAAGCAGCTCTGTCTCAGACATAATTCAGTGTGCTGTGCTTGCCACCTGCTGGATGCAGCCACAAATATGTTTTTCATCTCAAAAGTTGTTACAGGAAGAGACAGCGGTATTTCCCTGCCTCCTGATGGATCTGGAGATCCTTGCCTGTGGGCAAACTCATGTAGAAACAAAATACAAACTTGTCCATCCGGAAGGCAGTTAACTTCCTTGACAGGGGTTAAACAAGCATTTCCTCATCATTTTCTCATCCCTTTGGACACCAAAATCCAGTGTCCCCAGTGATCACAAAAGGTAGCTCATTTGCAAAACATTGATTGCATTACTACAAGAGCCATCCCAAAAAGAAAAAGATATATGTATAAGAAAATCAAAATCAAAGCATATTTGCATGAGTGATAACTGAGAAATACTTAGTTGAAAGGACACATTTATCACCAAGAAGAAAAATAAGCAGAATCAGTAGTGACTCTGAACAATAAAAATGACAGAAGAGAAGCCATTGGCTAATGATTTTGTTCATTTCAGGCTTGATCCTGCATTTTTAAGAGCCTGTGCTGCTGGTGTCACCAGTGCATACCTGGGTCACTGGGAAAAGGACAGGCATGCACATTTGGCTGTGTTGCTGCAGGAAAGGTAGGAAGGACTTGCAGCTGGTGTGCTTTGAAGGCAAGATTGACCTTGAATTGATAAGCGAAGAAAGTGGAGGGCAAAGCTGCCATTAAATAATAGCAGGAAATTTTTGTTCCTCTAAAGGACAGGAAAATGGTCATCAGCTGACCAAATATACTGAATTCTGCTTTCGTGTTTCCTTAAAGGAAAAAAGAATAGGCATATCAATAGATACAGAGATGAAACTCTCCAGCAACTGTAACTGGGCAGCAGCAGAGAGTAAACTTTTGGAGCACAGAGTTACTGCGTACAGCCACATCCTGCAGTTTCAGGCATCCCCATAAAGCCCCAAACTGAGAGCTAACTGGAAAGTCCCCATTTTCCTCAGCACACCCACACCATTTCCATCACGCACCTAGCTACAGCCAGTACAGGTCTTTAGAAATACCTTGATGCTGAGCCTTAAGCTTCCCTGACCATACATGCTGAAAATACCATGTTGGAAAGCTATGCATGGGGCATTCAGAGCAGCAGCATGACAGAGCACACAATCTGGCCTTTGTTGTAGATCTTTGACTCTATGGCCCCAGTGAGGGTCAGGTAAGAGATGGCCAGGACATTCGTTGGTGTAAGAACCTACTCCTTGCAAACAGAGGAGGACAGAATAAGATTTGGCTCTGTATGACTGCCATTTGGGGGGAACTGTGGGCTAAGCCCTCTTAATTTAAGATCAAAATAAGAACTAGGTATATATATTTAAGAACAAACTCCCACCATCTTAAAGAACACAAAGCATACAATAGTATGCTGTTATTTTTAAAAGGAGCATCCAAAATACTTTTCATTCTTGGGATGACCAAAGTAAAATACTTGGCAAACTCTTAGTCTGTCCCTGTGCACCCCTGGTGCAAAGAACTCAAGCCAGTATTAAAAGGGACAGCATACAGCCCTAAATACAGGCATCACAACTCTTGTCCTTTCACAATTCTGTTGACTTGTTTAAATGAATACTTTCTTTCTGCTGGCAGAATAGTTACTAAATCAACATTATGTTTGACATGCATAATATTTATTTCTATTTATTGTGTGGTAATATATGACTCATGTTTCACGCTCTGCTGTTTGCTTGCTTGCCCATTATACACCTATCCTAAGTCATTCTGTATAATCTGCACTGGTCAGCCCAAATTCCAACAAAACTGTTAGAGATACAGTGGGGATTAATTTGCTTCTCATTTTAACAATTTCCTCATGCTTACATTGTTAATCAAGAACTTGCAGAGTAAGTATGAGGCCAAAAGTCCTTTACCAGAATTACTATTCAGGCAATGGTTTTTATCATCTTATGTGACAGCAGCAGAGAATATAGTAGGATTCCCAGGTCTGGTTTAGTTTTGCTTGCATAGCTTCAGCAATGGTTTATCTTTGTTATCTTTTTGAGTGTACTGAAGCGCAGGTATTCCCAGCGAGAACTTTGCTATGAAAAGGAGAAACAAGTATTTGGGAGGGGGTGGAAGAAGGCCAAAAGCAGGGACTTGCTGATTTGGGGAATATTTAGTGTTAAATGTAAATACTTAATTTTATTTTTGCTACACATTAAAAAAAACACAAACAAAAAAAAAAAATCCATATCACCATAACCAAAAGCAGAAGCAAAGAGAAACCCTTAAGTACAAATCTTTCAACTAAGTACTAAAATCTGCCAAAAAGTTTTGAGAGGCTCTTAAGTCTCTTAGTAACATCCTGATCAGTTTGGAACATACCAAACTATTCTTACCCTGCTGACAAGGTCAGGGTCTCCAGGTCTGCTCTTTTACATCACATTACAGGCTTGGCCAGACCATCATCCCACCAGCTTGTGCAAAGCGATGAGGCTGTTCTATCCATTGAGTCCATTTCAACAGCGACCTCACTACAAGGCTGAATTAACAAATCCTCAATGTTAACAGCAGAGCTGTCAAGCTCATTGTTACTGAGGAGTTCTGCAGATGTGGCTGGACACTTGATAAATAGGTACAGATCACATTTGAGAACAACACTGTGTGATCTTTTTAATGGACAAGTGCCATGGCCTGCAGCTTTAAAGTACTTGGTAAATTAAGTAACAAGAACTAGATACTATTTTCTGTCAAATATTTTTGTGCAGTCGCAATTTGTGAAGTAGTAAATGTTTATGTTTTCTATTTCAATAGAGCTAATTTTATATTGTAGAATTTTACTCCTATAAGAACTTTCATTGTCTGAAGCATTACTAAAAACATGCACGTCTTCAACAGATGTCTTTGTGAAAGCCATCTCCACTGCTGTATCAATCCACCCAATGCAAAGAAACATGTTTCTGTACTATTGTAAGTACTATGCTATTATCGGTGTATCTATAGATGTGTATCTTAGGCAATATCATCCTTACCGAAGTATTTCTATGTAATGTGGTAATATTTTATCCCACCATTCCTTTTAATCCAAAATCTAACCCAGCTGTAGTACTGCAGTTCAGCAATTCACTTGTGTTTTCCAGAACTGACTAAGTTAATAAAATTTCCTGGGAGTGAGTATTTGTAAAATTGCTAGTTTTCTTACATACAGGTTAGATTTTAAAGGATAATTTAGGCTTAACTTTTTAGAAGCTAGATTAAATTAAAGGGACAGATTCATCCAGCATATTGCATCAACTGCAGGATCACATTACATTATGAATAGCAGCCCTGAAAAGATAGGATCTTGCAGCTGAGTATTCAATGTACATATATCCACTTACTTAGAATAAACTTTGGTGTTTCTAAGCAGTGTCATGTTGTAGAGTGGCTTCAGTGGAAACGGGATCAGGTTCCAGCACAGTAAGAGGGGATTGGTGCTCTGCCTCCTCCCACAATAGTTGAAGGTTGGGCCTAAGAAATTCTGATAGGTTATCTACTAAATCATTTACTTATTTGCTATGTATTTTAACTATTCCTAAGCTTAATATGTTGGCACTGCTGTGAGGCTAAAATCAAGCACAGGCCCTGGTGCAGAAGGAGGTATACATACACAGAGACATACCATCTCTTGGAGCTTTATAGCCAAATCAGAAAGTGAAAAATTGTTAAAATAGGCTGGAAAGCAAAGACTGTTGTTGAAAAAATACAAAACTGTGAAGGTATTTCACACTGTCATTAAATAAAATAATTAAATTAAATATATGTAGAGGGCTTTATTTAACCAAAGACCTAAAAGGCTTTTTAAAAGTAGAAAAGAAAATACTGAAAAGTTTTATGAGCAAGGAACAATCCTGCACAAACATACACACAGACTTTCAAGCATCTCCAAGCAAATGTGAACTCCACCATTTTTATGAAACTGAATAATCAAATTATTTGGTCAATAGATGCATGTAAGACATTAGCAGCTGATTTGCTCCTATTGACTTTTATTTCAGCAGAAAAAAAAAGTTCAGTTATGCATTAGAAACCCATCAGGTAGTTACATGCCCATGAAAGGAAGGCAAGGTGCTGCATATAGAGTTACATGGGCTTTCTCTACCTACACTGAACTCCTCATGCTTAGTTATCATATGACATACAAATACACACACACAAACAAAATAAAACAAACAAAAAAAATCCACCAACAAAAAAATCCAAAACCAAAAAAACCAGAAACTAAAAATAATTTCACAAAAATATAATATATACTACAGTAGTGCTATGTGTATTTAATTTTGTTGAACAGCTATGAAATACTAAAGGATCTAAAATATGTTTGGAGTCACAAGGTTTTATTCATTTATATAGCTTTTTTAATCTTTTATAAGGACTCAGTGTTGCTCTGTCAGAAAACCTACCAAGTATGACAAAAATTTGCAGACGCAATGCCCCCTTTCTGTATAAAAGCACCTATAAAGTGAGAGAATGGGTATAATTTGCAGGATACCTTTCAAAGACAGGTCATAGATAAAAGTACATAAGATGTAATTGCACCAACTAGAGAATTGTTAATGTTGAGCCTAGAGTTTGTGATATGATTACTCTAGACAGAAGTGTAAGGCAGCATACAAAAAGGAATATTTTACATTATAAACTAGACCGTACAGTACAATACATACATATTAAATCCAGCAAAAATATATTTCTGTTATTCTTTAATTTCTCTGCATATCTGTGATAGCTCTCTTTACTGTCATCTGTAATTTTTACATGAGATTAGACAGTAGATATGCACCCTTCTGTTTCAGAAAAAAAATACCACATTTAAAATGGATTTCTGTCTAACATAACTGTGCGAAAAAAGTAAGCATTTTTCACAGAACAAAGAAAGGAGTCTGACTAGAACAGTGATTCTAAATGAAAACGTATATTATCTATACAGCTCATACCCCTGAAATTCTGAAGTTGCATGTAATTTTGTTTTGATCAACATTTGTGACTACCTTGTTTATTAAAGAAAACTTTAAATGTATGTTGGAAAGATACATCATAGTTTTTGCTCAAGTCTAGATACATTCTACCAAGGGATATGCTCCTACAGTTCTTTTGCCCATGGTCTCCTTAAACATTTAACTTCAGTTTTCTTGCGGGACTCACCTCTAATGCTCATATCAAATATGTTTCAAGAGCTTCACAGATGAGTGCCAAAACATCAGCATTCATTACTGTGACACACGAGTATGCACTGGATTTAAATTTATTTAAAAGTATACAGTACATTTAAAAAAAACCAACCAAACAAAAAATCCCAAACACAAACAAAACAAAACAAAAAAACTCCACAAACCTAACCAAACACAAAAAAAACCCACCACGTCTAAAGGCATATTCCAGTCTTGACCTCTTACCTCCAGCCCAAAAGACGACTGTAAACTTTATAGGCAAGATAAAATTTTCCTTACACTTCAATGCTTATCTTGGAGCTGTTTAAAGGCTGAATTTTCTGCCAAGTTAATTCAAATATTTTGACAAGGTTATTCCATGACACAACATGCCTTTACCCCTCCTGCGATATTATTTGATTGATGATCTGCCTATGTCACAGTAGAAGCTGATCAACACTGCAAAGCTCCATAATTTCCAACTACAAGCAGATCACCACCCCCAGCATTCAAACTTACACAGAACATTAATGTGTTCGGTGCACATTAATGAAATCCAGTTTCATTTACAGCAAAGAGAGTTTACTCCTCTGGCCCAAAACCACCACGGAGGCAATGGCATCCTGAAAAAAACAAACTGAAGACAGGGACATCACTAAATTTCACCTACAATGGAATACCTGCATTTACTGCTAATATATATTACTGACTGCTATCCAGCACACATCATATACATGCCACTGCTACATTCCAGCATGCTGCAAACATGCACTAAAACACACTATGGCTTGTTTTTATTTGGCAAAGACTTGTAGTTAATTAACCATGTCTAAATTTAACATTTGTTCTTCTATGATATGTTCTCCAAACACACAAAGAGTATCTCATGCATGGCTGGTAAGTTCACCATAAAAGTAGAGAACACATGGTCAGTACTAAGGATGTGTTCTGTAACTGTGTTAATCCCACATTGGTTTTGAATGTGTGTTTTCATAGAAAACACAGAAAAACTTTCTCTATATGTTTTTAATTTGGGAAATACTTGATTTCCCAAAAGCATGGTACAATTCTCTCAGGAGGGCTCTACCAAATTTGAAAACAAACATTCTTATGCACAAGTTTCAAATAATGATTTAAACATTATTTTAAAATTTAAACTAAGTTTCTGGTCTGTTGTTCATTCTGCTGACTGTGCATTTGACAGGCTTTTTGCTGGCAGCAATTCAGTATTTCTTCCTCCTTCAAGAGGCCTAAGTAACAGGAGATAAAATTTATTCATTTATTTTTATACAGAGGGAAAAAATAATACACAGAACAAGAAACATTTGAAGACCAGGCATGCAAACATGGTTCCTACAGCTGCATTACACGCTATTAGTTTGTTACACTGAAAATGAGTAGGAGTCAAACTTAGAGCCTATCTAAGAACTTGTCTGGAAGCTCAATATTATTTGAGGCTGTTTGAAAGGCATAAATCTCCAGGCATTACAGGAATCAAAGCTGCAAACATGCATTTAAGTATATTTTAAACCCTCTGATATTCTATGTTTAGACTTTCAAATTCCACTTTGTAATAGCAAGCATTGCCATTGATTTAGAGAAGTCAAAGCAGTTCTGCAAACATTGGCCATAAGCCTATTGCAGCTGTTCCTATGAGCAAAGACAGCAGTCTAAACACCACTCCTAATACTTCTGTAATGCAGTACAGAAAGAAATCTGCTTTATTTCCATCTAAAATGGTATTGCTGTTTGGACAAGATTATAATTGCTAGCCCATGAAATAGGACTTCACATTAAGGGAATTATGGGGGAAAAAAAGAGGAAAAATATGCAATCTCCTGAAATACACAATAATTAAGAGCTTTAAGAATATGGGGAGTAGTACAGTGGCATGCAAAAGAAATTTATTGTACAAGCAAGAACATTGTTTGAATCCTGTTCACTCTGAAGTCAGCTGGAATTTTACTATTGGCTTGAATGAAAAGACAACACTCAGTTCTAAAAAGCCCCACATGCAACCATTAATTTTGGAACAGAGCAAAAAAAGCATCTGAACAATCATTTTTTGTCCCTCTGTATAAAGGTGAAAATAGAGCATGCAACCACAAGAAAACTACTTGCATCATCATGGCAGATACATTGCACAAACAGCTGGGTGGCTCAACACACAACAGATCAAGTCAAAATGACGGAACCCTAGCATTTGATCCTTCTGCTTGGAAAGGTTGCTTCAAGACCTAGAAAATACAAAAAAAACCCACCCAAAACCAAACCAAACCAACAAACAAAAACCAACCCCTCCCCCCCAAAAAAAATAAGAAATAAAAAAAACCCCAAACCACCAACTTTATTCCCTTATGCTATGAGGCAGCATTCTAGCCATCTTCTTTGTTTTTATTAGTGCACAGCACTTCTTTGTAGCATATATTAATCAGGAAATTAACCTGATGTTATTCTGCCTTACTACCAGAGGGTTTGAAGTCATTTGCATTAAAAACATGTACAGTGTTGCTTAGTAACAGAGACAGTGGAATAAAGCCATAAATTGGGAGGGGGAAGATGAGGCAGGAGGAAATCATAGCAGCATAAAAACTTTTATTGGTGCTTAAGCATATTTTTCTCTGATTGAAGCAGAATTCATGAAACAATTACAAGCCCATGACAAAGGCTGGCAATGATTAGCCCTTAAGAACTACTGTTACTTCTGATAGTTGGGAAGCTGGTTTTGTTTATTTCAAGAAAGGAAACATCAAATCTTCTTTGGACTACCTAAAACTGAACACACAGATTAGCACCAGCTAATTATCCAATGTCAGCATTTTACTGAAGTTCCCACTGTAGAACGGGAGAGTTGTGTAATAATTTGTAATTAATTCTTGTCACCTAATCAGTTTTTAAAGTAATAATATGCACTTCAGTACCTAGTACTTATATTATGCTGCACAACAACGGA
>JAOSLQ010034005.1:0-12934 GCA_025629905.1 Lorius lory | reverse complement strand
AACAACCAAAATCAACAAACCAAACCAAACCAAACCAAAAATTAACAATACGCACACATACACAAAACCCCCAAACCCCACAGCAAAACCCAAAACAAACAAACAAAAATCCAACTCTATATCCATGGAATACAGCTGTTATTGAAAGTAATATGAACAGCCTAATGGAGATAACTATTATTTAATATCTAGATCAGAATGTTCTGAAAAATAAAATTCATATTGTGGGTTATTTTTTCTTAATTTTACAGTGGCTTAAGTTGGGGCTGCTTTATGACCCTCCTAATGGGGTAGGAGTGGTCTTGTGAAAATAGAGGATGAGCATAAATATTATCACAATTACATGATGAAAGGGCATTAAAATAAATGCTACCACTTTTTTTTTTTTTTTTTTTTTGATATTGCTCTATATTTATATCTTCCTACACCATCTGGGAAATAAGGGGAAATTTCTTTAGCCTGTAAAACATGAATTGGAATTAGAAACTGTTAAACTGGAAATTGAACCAAATACGTATTGTGGTTTCAGTTCTAGTTAAACACTTTGTAAGTATTCAACTGTAAGTCACCAAATGTTGAATTAATTATTTACTGCCAAATCATGAAAGTTTAAATATCTGTTATTTTTTTCTCCCAAAAGTTTGCCAACCGGTTTCTTACAGAGAAATAAAGTCCAAAAAATTAAAAGAAGATGGCAATCTTGTGGCAATGTATGGATATGAATCAGACTTTTAAGACTGGTGTTGTACTGCTAGAAAGCTTGAAACTATCATATACAATGGATAATATTTTAAGTAATTGAAAGATTAGCAGAAACTTGCAAACTGGGAAGAATATTGATAATAAAAGGGTGTTTTTTTGTGTGCTTATTTTTCATAGGCAGTGACACAACAAATCAGTTTCTCTTACTGATAATGTATTTGGCAGAGAATAGAAAGTGAAAGAGAATGATTAAGTGGCCTGCATATACATTTCTGTCAATTAGTGTTTATGTTCAGAAACATGAAAATATGAAATAAAATTGTGACATGCAGAAGGATTTTTTCCAGGGGAAAAAAAAACCCATATTCACAATTTCAAAACTGCTTCGCACTACAAGAGCCCTTGGAATTTTGTAATATTTTCTTTTACAAGTAGCAAATAAGAGGTTAGGCTTTGCAATTTTGGTATATTTTTTTCTGATAAAACCCCCTATAAATTTACCCAAGCATAAGTCTTATGCATTCATGCAAGTTTAATCTCTGTTCAAACTGCAGTCTAAACATAACCAAACATCATCTGCAAACTCTCCACTGATCCTTCCATATTCACTGGCATGCAAACAAATCCTGGGAAATGATGCTAAAAGAACATGAAATATAATTAATCTGTTTTCACAAAGTCCATTTTGAATTATTTTGTTGATCTTTCATCTAATTTTAGGAAGGGATTGAAAAGCTGGTCTTTTTCACAGTCTTGAGATCCTGAGCAGGTCCCCGCTGAAAAAAAGCAGCCACAAAGTTCTGAGAAGCCAAGGTGAGAGCATCACTATTTCCATCCTGTATCTTCAAAAATCAGTGGTAATGTGAATACTAAACCAAAAACCAAGGCCAGAGCTTCTGTGCTTATGTGCCCATGTGGCTTAGATCCTCCTGATTTCTTAACAAAGTAAAAGCCAGACTAACACAGGTACACCCATGTCTGCTTTTCATTAAAAGAAAGGGAATACAGCTACAACTACATTATGAATTACCTAACAGTTGAGACAAAGCCTCTTAAAAGTAGGCTGCCTGTCCATTTAAATATGCTTAAATCAAACCAAGCATTTATAATCTATTTAGAACCCTGAAAGCTATGAACATCAGAATTGGTCTGTGAGGCCTAAAAAGAAAAGACAACAACTAAACATTATCTTCACTAAGTAAGTAAATTTTTCCAACCCTCTTCTCCTCCCATCTCCATCTGACTCTGTTTTCTTTTTGTGGTTTATCTGGTGTTGGATGAGCTGTTCAGTATTTGCAGTTCTTAGTGATTCCAAGAATATGTGGGGACCAAATCCTTAGCTTGAAGGCACTATTCTTTGTTGGGTTGTTTTGTATTTCAGCAGTGTCTAGCTGTCCCACTGTGGACTGGAATCCCACAGTGAAAGGAGCAATACAAACACATGATAAAAATAAACTCTTGTCACATCGTGCCACTGTGTAGGAAATGGGTGGAAACAGAATTGTCTTTAGGCCAAGGGCAGTGAGGACAAAAGACAGCTCTAGCCAGGAATGATTAGGGCTGCAACTCACCCATGCATATTTAAAGAAATCTTCGAGACTGATCTTTGAAGATTTATACTGAAATATTCCCCAGTTGATTTACAATTTTACAATATGTTCACCTTTAATTCACCCCAATTCATTCCCATATGTTGGCATTTTGGTATATGCGAGACAGACTTCATCCCTGCATGTTAGGTTGTATCTGAATTATTGGAGGCAACAAATGATGGAAAGATTTGACATTTTAATATGAAGTAGATGAGAACATATCAATACCAAAATTACTCATGAGTAAGATAAAGATCTAACAGAAAGCAGAAACATGAGTTTTTTCCATGGCAGGCTAATTAGAAACAATTGACTTGAAATTCAAATACGGGAATGTTTGATTCTACTCCCAGAAGTGATGCATGCATTTTTCAGAGCTAAGGCATGTGCTAACAGTGCATATCAAAAGGTTTAGTTGTTTACACATTTTCTTATGCCAGAAATGTTGCTTCTGCTTAGGACAATGCAACTAGTTATAGGGTGGTCTATAAACCAGATCCTAATAATGCACTTCATTAGTAAAATCATTGCAATTCTGTGGAAGATGAATGCAAATAAATATTGCTGTATTATTTATTAATTACTGTTTATCGTATTATGCCTAGACTAACAGTAGTGGACTCGCAGTAAGAATATTAAACAGGTGATCAGGAACAGGGACTTGGCAAATTTGAATTAGACTTTTAATTCTCATTAAATTTTGCTGAGTTTTTTTTTTTTGAAAAGATTGTTAATCAAAATGTTGGAATTACCTTATGACCTCAACATGCAAAATATTATTGAGCATAACAACTCTTCCAGAGAGAAAGTTAATGAATTTTCAGCTAACATCCACAGTACCTAAATAAATTTGCCATGATTAATGACTTGTATCATCTTTCTGCAAGTAAATTATCAGAAGCAGTTCATTTTCAAAGCTTGCATAAACTGTGGTCCTGAAATATTTGAGAAAATTGGGGTTTTGAGGCTCAATACTGCAAGCATGTATGGAATTTATTGGCATGGAATGTCTTCATTGGCATGAGAAATTATACTGAAATTAGGTTTGGTGGAAAGGCAATATGAGTGGCAGTGCTAATGTGCAACACCTAGGCCTCAGTAGAAAATACGTATTTTGTAAGTATAATAATCTTACTATTTTAAATGGAACTATTGTATGTATTTACTTGCAAGAAGCCCACAGATATGGTTTTTTTCTGTGAGGGTGAAAGTATGGTGAGTTTTATGTATTAGTTAAATTTACTTTGGAATTCATGGAGTAGTTTAATGGGTCGAAACCCAAAGATGCATAAACATATAGAGAGAGTGAAAGCATCAGTCTACCTTGGAAAAAAGGACAGTGGTCTCGTTTCCTATGCAACTAAAGCATAAAATGCATCTGTTTTTTCTTTTCATTTCATGAAGATACAAAGTTTTCTGTCTAGAAACAGCAGTATGAATGATCACAATCAAGCATAATGAATTTCATTTACATGTAATCTATGAAAAGTTTTAAAAAAGTTGTCGTCAGGCAGTCTGCCGTAAGGATATGCCAGCTGGGTGTTGCTTTTTTAACATCTATTTTTTAATCTATACGGAAAAAGAAGAGAATCAATTCCTTGGTAGAACTGGTGAAAAACTGTCATTTGTGAGGCACTAGGCATGAATAACTCTGTGTGTGAAACTACAGGAGAGGAAGCACTTGCCTTTTTCTTTTTTTTCTTTTCTTTTTTTTTTATCATCCTGCCTGCTTTATGGCTTGTAAATGATAAATGAAATTTACTAGCGAAGCCCTGCAGTAATATTTCAAATTATGCTACAGAATACACTGTAAAAAATATTGAGTTATAGCAGAACCAAAGAAAAATGCCCTAATTTTTTTCTTTATGGAAAAGTGTGCTATCTTAGAACATTTCCCAACCACCATTTAAATATTAAAGGATGCTACAGTGATTCAACTTCAGTGTGCTCCAACAGTTTATTTAAATAACTTTAAAAAGTATGCCTGCTTTTAATATAGAGACTTAGGAATTAAGCAAAGTTAAAACTCTGCATTAAAGTATAACTCTGGGTAGCCTTGAGTGCCCACTCACCCCATAAAATGGCCTCTAAGCAGGAGAGATGAGCCTGAGCAGCAGGGATGCAGTGGCACTGCCCTGTAAGCCTCTCTCTTAATGATGTTAGAAAACTTGCATTGACACATTTTTATGACATTTTATTTGTGGCTGTTGTTGAAGGATGAAAACCAAGACAAAAAAGACATTATCCTAAGCTGGGGCTGTGGATAGTTGTGTACAGTGTCCTTTAAGCCCTGTAAAGCGGGATCCTTTTGTCAGCTCGGGTGAGCGGTGGCTCTTTAACATTCTGAACCTGCTGTGGCTGCTGGGGCAGTTCATCACCAGAGAACAGAAAAGAGCCCCTGGCATATCAAATAAAAAAAAAAAAGAGAGAGAAAAAAAGTGGGGGAGGAAAGGAGAAAAACCAAAGAAAAGCAAGTCCTGGGTGCACAGACAGTGCATTGTGTAAGCGGGGTTTAAAGAGCCTGCCGTTAGGTATATTTCATAATATGAAAAGACAGACCGATTTTGACCCCCTCGCCTGGTGGGATCAGTGCTGTCAGTGCCATTTATTTTCAATCCCCCATGATTTCTGTATCCCCACAGCCCTTTTGCATAAAAATGAACCATAAAGGCAGTCAAAACACCTGCTTTACTGACAGGCCCGATTAAAGCTTTGATTTATCCTTCAAAGTGAGAGCTGATCTGCTGTTCATGGGGCCTCGCGCTGGTGTGTAATTCATCGGAGGCTGAAGGTCTCCTTTCTGTGTCCCCAGCTTCAGCTGTGGATGTCTTTTGTACCTGCTTGAGAGCTGGGTGAGCTTCGAGAACACCCACCCCAGCTGGAGGCTGGGATTTTTCCATCCCTACTGGCGCGAGTTTGTTGGTCTGTCTTATTAAATGACAGTAAATTACAGGACTAATTGGGGAGGCCCCCAAACATAGGGCTGAGTGTTTCTGAGGAGCCAGCCCAGCTCCCGCTCTGGGGAGCAGCTCCACCAGATGGAAAGGAATACTGTTGCTTACTCCCCCTTCATGTTTTCTCATTATTAAAAACATCAACATTCAATGTGGAAGTTTAATGTTATGTAGGAACCCTTTAGTCTTTAGACAGGTTTTGTTCTGCAGTCTTAAACCTTTTTTTTGGGGACGGTACTGATGAGGCTATGCACAGTAACTATCTCCTTTGGCTCATAAACAGTGCAGCAAGTGGGAGCAAACCTTGAAATCTCTTTTGGGAATGTGGGACAAAGGGGGATGAAGGTTCAAAGCTTTATCATTGTAACTGCAAAAATAGATATTTCTTAAACTTGCTGGAAGGTTGGTCTGAGTCTGATATTTCAAAAGAAAAAACAATTTACTTAGTGGCTTGTGGGTGTCTGGAGACAGTGAACAAGTTTGGGGTTTTCTGTGTGTATATATGTATATTTACTTTTTTTTTTACACAGAAGCCCAGTTTATATCCTGCCTATATATTGCCTCACCACCCCAAAAAACAGCCTTTAAGGTATTCTGACAAAATTGCCTTATGAGTATATTTGACTTGTGCACCATCAGGTCTTGTCCACCCTAAATGGTTCTATGATAATCCACTAAACCACTAAGCTGTTATAGACCCAGAACGTGGTATAAAAGAAGGCTTATTAAGTGTGGTTCGATGCTCAAAAATTTCCCAAAGTGAGATTTTTTTTGTAATTGGAAAGCACCTTTTCACTGGAACTAAAACATTCTGAGGGAAAAAATATCTGTGTATTGTTATTTATAAATAAAGTGGGAACAAACAGGATGGTTACATTCAAAGTCTTTGTTTAGAAACAATACTTGTTTCTGAAATGCTGATGAAGTTAATGCATAGTCTAACATAGTAAAAATGTAATGTTCTGATACACTTTGATAAAAACAATGCTTTGTTTAACCAGGTGCAACATTAAAAAAACATCATCAGGAAAGAGTGAAAAAGTCCTTTGAAATTCAGCAAAATTCATAATAACAATTTCCTATTAAGAACAAATAATCTATGTCTTTATTGAAGAAATTGCCACATTACTGGGAACTGGAACACTAATTTAAAAATAGTTTTACTGTAAATTCTTCAAGTGGCAGAAGCAAACCACATAGAATTTATATTTGCAGTTATGCTAGCACTTGGCATAAGACTACAGTGCAGGGAGTTCTCACTTTTTGGAATGTAAAGTAACAGTGTAGTTTAAATTCTGGTGTGAACTTCAACAGATCTAAGATGTGGCACCACAAAGGCTGTGGTGAAGCTGCAGAAACTGAGAGCCCAAGACACTTTCTGACTTCATGCTGAGGTGTGAGGTAGGCATAAGCTTGTCCTTTCTTTCATGATTGCTTTCATAAGAAGGATTGCACAGGGCAGGCAAGACCCAACCAGCCTTAGCTGAATGTTGGTACCACATGTGCTAAGAAGGCCTTAGGTTGCTATCTAGAAATCTGATTTATGACATTTAGATGTCTGGAAGTATGATTGAGAGCATTCCTTGCAAAAACAAGGACACATCCTAGGCCTGCAGTAATGTGTAGGTAGATGCTGGGTTATAATACGAAACCATCAGAGAACAAACTGACAGCAGCTATTAATGCCAAAGAAATTGTATCTGATGAGAAGTGGGAAGGTAAGGTACTAAAACATGAGCTTATTCCTTGTCTATGATTGCTTTCTCAGTCTTCACCTTACTTGTCCTACGCTATTTTCCCATTTAGTCTGGCATGTGGCTTACAACCCTACATGCAATAAAGAGGATCTTTGATTTTAAGGTAGACAAAACTCTTATAGATTTTAAATACAGCACAACCTCTTTAAGAACATTTAAAACAATGAATGACAAAAAATTCCTAAAAATTTCTGTTGGCACAAGAACTTCTTTTTGCTGAAAAAGGCAAAGGTCAGAAATAGAGATAGCCAAAATTTAAATTTAGGTTGTTAGGGATTTTTTGTTTGGTTGGTTTGGGGTTTGTTGTTTGGTTTTGTGTTTTTTGTTTGGTTTGGTTTCTTTGTTTTTTTTATTTTTTTTTCTGCAAAGGGGGACACATTTTGCCCTGTGGTGAAAATTGGTCCTGATTTTTGCCTGGTGGATATGAATTATTAGTCTTCGCTTACTTTTAGTTGCTACCAGAGGGAAAATTTTGTCAGCTATTACTAGCTAATGCAGATTTAAACAAACTACACACATATTATGAAATGTCACTGTTCTTTTTCTTGTACAGAATACATAAGGATTTTTTCATGTCTCCCTCATCCACAGATGTGCCCATTCCACACAGCCCTTCTCATTGCTTCCTCTTTGCTTCTATTCCTTTAAAGCCATATTTTTGTTCACCCTCCATGAAACTGTGAATGAGAATCCAGCGCCTGCTCCCTCCCTCCTAAACTTCCATTTTCACCTACCTTCTCTTTATAGAATGCATAAGCTATATATATATACACATAACATAATACACGTGTGTGTGTGCATGCTTACATTGTATAGCATGGTTATGAAAAGAAACCTTGAAAGCATATCAAGACTGTAAAACTCTAAGTCATTTAGGAACAAGTCATTCTGAAGGAGTTTATAGTACTGCAAAACCAAGCCTGTGAGATTGCCAGCTACTCTTTCATTTGTCATATATATCAAATTCAATAGTGTAAGATAGAAAATAGCATTGAATCCTATTAAAGTGTTCCTACTGGGAACAAAGATCATTTATAGGTTTTAACCTCTGTGTCCACCAGCCCTGTGTTGCTCTGCACTAGCATTGAGATATAATGTCATATCCTGATGCAGCCTTGAGGGAGCAGGGGGATTGAGCAATACATGATGTGAAGAGGAGAAAATGGAGTGGGAAAGGGCTCAGGCGGGAATTCTCACTCCATAGTCTCAGTAAAGACAGTATTGAGATGATTTAAGATAGCTGTATCCAGATTAACTCTGACTTTTGAATTTTCAGCATCAGAAGTGAAACAGCTGAAGAGCTTCAACAGCTTTTAAAGAGAAGGGGCCTCTCGGGCATTAACATTTTACTCTTCCCTACAAGTTTTTGTTGACATACACATCCTCTTACTGGATAAAATCCAGAAGAACTTTAAAAAATGTCAGCCTTAGGTTTAGATTCATCTTTCTGCGTAGCCCGGATAGCCATTTCCCAGAGAGTCCAACCTCATCATAGTCCTTATCTTTCTGTCCAGTTTCAAATGAGTGTTTGAATTTTGCTCACTGCTGTACCTGAAAGTTAGGAACAAAGTATAAGCATCTGGCTGTAGTATATCTGTACAGCAGTCTAAATACTGTGTAGCCTAACAGGTTCTTAGTGACTCAGCTGTGTTGTAAAAGGTATTAGAAAATATCATTTGACTCATTTGAAAATACTAATTTGACTCTTAGTGTAGCAAACAGAAATATTATAGATGATATATAGGTGCAGGATGAATTGTTCTATACCTGTATCACTTTCTTGTTATGCTTTATCAAGCCTTTATTCAGAATTCAAAGGGTGTTTTCTTTACTTGTGTTAAACTTTGCAGGCTCTCACAATGGAGCTCTCTGTGAAGAAATATTAATGATTGTTACTATTTACAAAAAAAAAAAAAAAAGAAAAAATGAAGTAGGTCTTTGTAAACTCTTTAAAACAAAATGAAGGAAAGCCTTTAGAGGTAAATCTCCCGGTAAAGGCTTGGCAACTCTGAAACAGATTTGCAGCCAAATCTCTTGAGCTTGAGGTAAGCACAGAAGAAGGTGCTCAGTGAAATCCTGGCAAATATCCATAACTTAACTGTGACTGCAAAAAACCCCCAAACAAAACAAACCCAAAAGAAAATAGAAAAGAAACCCATACCTGCTATTACAGACAATAGATCAATTTAAAGGTATTTTTTCTGACAAAATGCTTAGTTTTACTTTTTAGAGTAAGTTTCTCTGCATAAAGCAAAATTGCTTTCTTACACAAACCAGAGCAGCTTTATGAATTTTAAATCACCCATAGCACGTATAATAAACTTTGGATGTTAGTCACAACTGGTTTGAATAAAATATTTACTTCTCTTTTGGTCTTTAAAATGTTACTTAGTCTAAAAGATATTTTAATAAATGCATAAAACATGTTCATCAAAATGAAAAATTAATAGAGTGCATATTTCTTTCCAGATACTTTTGTAATTGATTTTGCCAAGGGTAGTTTAGCTCAGATGCAATCTCTGTTTGTTCACTGAGGGCCTGTTCATTATATTTTATACAATTTCCCTGTATTTTCTGTATCATGTATTTTTAATACCGTAAAATTTTAATTTTAGCCTTATTGAAGAATGGTTCTATTTATTACTATATGCAATATAGACTCATATGAAAAAAAGACAGGAGCAACTTTCTGTATTAAAAGCAATTAACTTGACCTCACAGAGATGTAGCATTTTCCAGCTGTTAGAGCCAGACCATAATAAAGACCTTTACGTACGAATCTCACGTTGGTTGTAAATATTCAAAACCAAACCCTGGATACTGCTCTGGAGTTTTGCTGTTGACCTTAGCACAAGGCCTTACCTCTTGCTTGATGCTTTCATACTTTTTCAATACATACAACTCCAGTTCTGCAATGGGATCTAGCAACATCATGACTACAATAGCATTTCTTGTAACACACTCATGAGGAACATTCTCTCCTGGGAATAGAATCAGGAAACAATTTTGGCTCAACATAAGTATTTAGGGATGTTGTACCTGTTTGGAAAGCTAGCCCTGTCAGTACAGCATGTCCAGGGAAATTTTATCAAACATGCAATGGTCTAGAAACAGGATAAAAAGGAAGAGGCCAGTAGCATACAGTACCTAGCAATGTATCTCTTAATCTAAACCCAAAATAGTATTTTTCTTAAGGTAGAAATAGCTAAAATAGCTAGAGTGTGTTGCTTTACAAACATAAGCAGAAAATTTAACAGCAAGACTGATTTTTTTTCTCCTTTCTTATTTGAAATGCTATCTTACTTAACAACTGTAACTCAGAGATCTGTTATAAAAAGATTCATATATACATAGGACAGACATCACCAGAGAGAAAAACTTACTCAAACGATGCATATGGAAGCTACCTTTTACTGACAAGTAGATGTAGATATTAAAATAATAAAATCATAGAATGGTTAGGATTGGAAGGGACATTAAAGATCATCTAGTTCCAACCCTGGAACCTGCCATGGGCAGGGACACCTTCCCCTAATTCAGGTTGCTTAAAATCTAAAAGTACTCTGACATCACACAGACACTATAGTTGCAATCAAGTGAACTGGTGAAAATCAGACTTACCATGGCAAAAACTGACTTGATAAGGGTTTATCTTTTAGCTTTGGTTTGTTTCCCTGCTCATATACAAGCAGATTCATCTTTAATATCTTTGCTTTTAGTATCTTCAGTTGATGATTTTACTGCTGAAAGGTTGCAGTCAAGAAGAGAAAAAGAACATCAGAAAATGATTCAGAACAACATGCCCTTTTGTCATGCCATGATTTGAGTCTGCATGGCTCCAGTTTTAAAGCTTGAAGATCACATATTCAGTAATTCCTGCTCTCTAATTAAACACTGATGACTGTGCCTAGATGAGTTTTATTTTAAGCAGCAGAGTGTCCTTTATGTTTTCTGTAATAACAAATTGTCAGAAAAGGAATCATGTTTATTTTCCCAGTTGGTTCAGAACACGGCAGTGTATTCAGTGCAGGTTTCGTCAGTTCCTTTGATGGTTTTGTTCATGGTCTTGGGAGACTTGCCATCAAAATCTGACTTTGTATGCCTATATCCTTAATAAGCTTCATATATTGAGTAAACTGATACTGTGTGTTCTCACTGCCTACAAACAGCTGATCTTCCTCTACCTAAGACAGAAATGTAGTTTGAGTGCACCTATCCTATCCTGTTTCGTTATCTGCAGCCAGTCTATCTTTTGCTGAAGACCATTTCAGATTCTCAAACACCATCAGGCTTGTTCATCTTTTAGGTGGTGGATTCCTAACAAATGCTTATAATTAATTAGAGTCTTGATTACATAGAAGTAAATTGTCTGCCTCTTGTGAAGATTAGATTAAAAGGGGAGCAAGAACTAGGCCCTCCCAAACATATGTAGTAAAATACAGCTTTGGATGTTGTGCTATTATGAAATCTGACCTTATGCAAAAATATGACAGTTGTACGTAGTATTTAATGGACAGTTGGTCTGCTCTTATAATCAAAATTGTGTGTTGTAGCTATATTTCCATATTGGACACCCTTCTGTTTCTTTCAAAGGTCATCATCCATGATTGGTCTCCACATTCATGATTACCACTCCAGTATTAAGGAAGAATTTGCTATGGGAATACCGAGGAGTACATTCCAGCTTTCTGGAAGAGCCATGGCTTGGTTTGTTATTGTTGCATACACAAGTGACTTGTGGTCAGACTAGAGGTAGTTGTTTGAGTGAGATGATAATAATGAGACCATAGGAAGATTATAGTACTACAGTGGTAGAGTAGAAGCTTTGGCATAGCATAGCAAAAGATTGGAATATCAATTAGCTGTTTTGCACATGTTCAAAAGTTATTTTGTAAAAAAAAATGAATAAATTCTGTCAGGTGTAACAAAGGAAAAAGGTGCAGGATTAGTTAGTTCCTATCACTGAAGGCAAAGGACAGGATGACATCTATTACTAAATGTAGCTCAAAGCCTTCTTCTGCTCTTTTGTGCTCAAAATGGTGACCCTAATATAGGTAATGCTACCTCTGAAGACACAATACTTTTTGTTATTCTTCTGCCTGTTAGAATTCTTTCTTTCATATTGCTCTATATTTGCAAAGTACCTCAAAATGTAAACAGAACTTTTGAAGACAATGAAAAGCGATTGCCTATCTCAGGGGATTACTTACCTAAGGCAGAACTTGTTTAAAGGTATGTATCCTGACCATATCAAAGAGGGTGAAGAACTGTTTGGGACATTTTCCCCTATTCTTTGAAGATGATTAGAGGAAAAAAGAAAAAGAAAGACCACAAAGGAAAAAGATTACTTATAACAAACACTGACTTAGAAGTTTAAGACCCTCTGGAAAGATGAATGTTTTTCTCAGATGCTCTGTTGAATATTATCAAGTCAAACTCAAGCAATTGTTCGCCACTTGTACTGAGTTCTGACTAACACTATTTCTATTTCCTACCTGAAAAAAAAGGCTGTACACTCAAGATCCTACCTTTAAGTTTTCTAGTTGGCCAAATAAGAGACATTATGTACTGTACAATCCTAAAGTTGCATCTTACCAGCAAGAAATAGCCACACTGTTGTAATAATTCATCATAATAGTATTTATTGTAACTTCCATCCAAATTTCTAAGACCTAACATTAAATTTCTTTTAGTACTTCTCTGTTCCTTGCAATAGTTCATATATTCATCATAACACAATGAAATCATTGAATAACAAGATGCAGAGTTCACTGGTGAAAGTTTTTCGTGGCAGAATATAGTATCATAGAATCAGAATAGTTAGGGTTGGAAAGGACCTTAGGATCATCAGTTTCCAACTCCCCTGCCATGGGCAGGGACACCTCACACTAAACCATGTCACCCAAGGCTCTGTCCAACCCAGCCTTGA